>CAHIKZ030000133.1:555000-570000 GCA_903632075.3 Acanthosepion pharaonis
TATATAGAGTTTTCTTGTGTATTATACAGCTTGAATATACGACCCATTATGTTTCTAAAGTTAAACACAGTGAATAAATAACATCCTTGTCTATAAACGACCCCGTAGTATAGCCATCCCTATATAATTTTTTTTTGAAAGTTGTACTATATCTCAATATATATTTCACTAAAATATTTAGTTTTTCACGATATTAAATAACAGAAATGAACCGGAAGTTTAATCATTGGCTAATTTCCGTTTCAAAATTTGTTTTCATATTTCATAGTAGAAAGGCACTAACTAAACAAACACGATAATATATTTAATTAGTCTATCACACTTTTGTGTTTGAAATTTTACCTGCAATGTATTTTTTAAATAAAAATATTACCAGCAACAGATTTGACTCTAGACAAAAACGTTATTTACAAAAATAGAACAATAAAACCTGATCAATAAACTGATTTCTTATGAAGAATATACATTCTATTTATAGAAGCACATCCTAAAAATCTTTTTATATTATAAAAATAAAGAAAAAAGAGACAGGTCCATCTGAAAAAAAAGATAGTATTTAATGACAAAGCTTTATTAATATATTGCAGATTCATATTAATGGATTTGTTCTTTAAACACAGGAACAAGAGGAAACTGTTTATCTTATCTTCCTTTGCTTCAAACCAAAATATTTTGACAAAAAACCGTATTATGAAATCATTGGAAGGAGGATATTGAATCTGTGTTAACGAATAATAAATTCTAATAAAATATTCGTCACCATATTCATTACCAGAGCGAAACTGTTAAAGCATTTGCTTCCTTCTTTATGGAAGAGCGTAGAGTGCTGTTGAACCGGAAGTTTCCTGTGATTGGACAATAAATTGTCAAGAAAGTTCGCGGTGTGTGATAAAAATGAGGAAAGCTGTATCTGACGGATGACACATAAATTGATACCCGTATCAACATCAGCTGGGTCACCGTGGAGGGGGGGGTGGGGTATAATGCTGAAATCCTTAATGAACCTCCGTTAAAAACATCACTGATGATGTACGCCAAAGCATCAAACATATGTATTTCACAAAATATGACTTTGAGGTTATTTTACTTACTCAATTCACACTTTACTTATAGGATAAACTGTTATAAACGGGAATTCACTTGGACCACTGCCATAGCGCCTGGACACTAGTATACTAGCAAATCGGTTTTCTAGTGAAGTAATTTCGATCTTAAGCTCAACAAGTATATCCTTGGGTGGCGTCGATAGCTGTGGTAGCACAAAGTCACAAGTCATTGTGGTCGAGGTCTTGAGCGTGCTGGCTTTGTTCAAATTGTAGATCACGCTAGATAATAGTTTCTCTCATAGAAACTATAACTAAGGTCTACTGAACATAGTTGCAGCATAAACCACAGGTTGGCTCTATGAGTGTTGAATAAACACAAATGCGCCTGAGCAAGTTTCTGCAGTAAGGATTGGCTAGCCGCCCTATTATAATATTATTATGTGTTGGTTTGTTTGTCTTTATTAATATGGCTTCCATTATTTCTAGCCTTTTTTGCAGGTAGATGATGTTATTATATTAATGTTGTCAACAAGTAAGTTACGAATAGTGTCCGATAGGTCGCCATGAATATTTAAATAAGATCTAATTGAGCTATGGTCAGAAAGGTGTAGAGTGAGTCTGCGTGTCAAACATGTTGTAGTGTGGCCTATATAATTATTTACGAATTTTGATTGATCAGGAATACAGTTACTTAATGGGCATTTAAATTCGTAAATAATATTTGCCCTATATGGACATAATATCTTGACTGTGTTTTGAGAAATGAAAACATTCTATAAAACATACATACAACAAACTATTTCTTATTTTAACAATTAAAATATAATCCTTGAAAATGGCTAAATGTATAGCCAAAAGCGCTCGAATAAAAGAACATTCGGACAGTTTTTATATAATTTATCACACGAAAAGAAAAAAAAATAGTAGATCGCATGACAAATTGTATAAAAAAAACTAAATAAAAGCACCTTGTCTGTCGTTTTCAATGAAATGTGCATGAAAGAAGGATTGCTGCCTAAATACACAAATTTTATATATATATATATATATATATATATATATATATATATATATGCTGGATGCATATTGTCTTTTATATATGTGTCTTATAGGGAGTTCCTCAAAGCAATGTTGATTGATTTGACGGCCTATCAAACCATATTTTTCGTAAGTTAATATGACATTAGGAATTTTCTTGAGTATGTGAGTATAACGGGCATCCTCGAATACGAATGGCCACCTATATATATATATATATATATATATATATATATATATATATATATATATATATATAAAAAAGGCTTAAACACTAATATTCCATAGTCATAATTTATTCCATTGGAATCGTAAATACGATCCAATTCATCAGACCTACAAATTCAAAAAGAAAACAGAAAAGATATATATATATATATATATATATATATATATATATATATATATATATATATATCCGTGTGCCTGGAAAAACTTACCAATTAAACAATGTACATCGAAAAACAAGCGTGAAAAAAGTGACTTGGACGTACTACCAATTTCTAATGATTGGTGATGAAACAGGATACAGGAATCGTTGGATTCATGCCTTTCTAAGTAAGATTAAGACAGAACTGAAACCAGAATTCTAACACGGTTAAACAAATCAAATTGTCAATCTCAGTATAAATCAAGAAACAAAAAATTGTCCAATGAGGAATGTGGCAATTTTTGGAGAACGCAAGTCTTTGAGGCTCAAGTTAGCTGTTTGAAACTCACCAGTCATCCGACCATATTTACAGTCGCTTTCAAGGCAAGCACGCTAACTACCTCGTAATGACAAGTGCTTCCTCTTACAAAAATATCCATGCGCGAATCAGTTCTAAACATAGATTTTTTTTTGTCAAATGAAGCGTGTTGGCAAACTTTATACACAGAATTTTTGTGCGGGGATCAAATTCTATTTCAGACAGTTCCATTTGGCAGACCAACACAGTTGAGCAAATTGATTTACGCATCGGATCTCTTTTTAACAATGTTATGTCGACTTCCTTTTAGGACGAATCGCTGGCAACCCAAATAGCAACAATCGACGGATGTATGGTAACAGTGAACAGTTTCTTTATTTGGAAGTCAATAAAGGCTTATCTAATTTGAGTCGACTCAAAGTACAGTTTTCAAACTCAGATCAATTCTTTCTTTAGATATTTCTTATATCCCTCGAACAGCAATGTTTAATTCGTGATCCAACTCCCTACGAGAAATCTAAAAGTATCACTTTTTCTACTCCAATCAACATTGCCTATCTGACTATTTTCAACGTATCTTACTTTTGCTATAGAAGAAAAAAAAGATCTCTGGGTAAAAGATTGGTTCATATGCTAGTTTCAAAAATAAATGACAACGACTCTGATACTTACCTAGGTTTTGTGTCAACATTATCTCAACAATAAACTCTTCCAGAATGTAATTCCTCTGTAGAGCAACCTTTCGCTCGGTCCAACAATGGTGGGTCCATGTGCCAGTCTAACCAAACCTTAATATATGTGGTTAAAGAAAGTTGCATCTTCCCCACAAGTAACAAGTGTCGATGGTCAGTATATATATATATATATATATATATATATATATATATATATATATATATATATATATATATAACATAAATATTTTATAAAATCACTACAAAAATAGCCATTTTCTTTGAACACTTCTGCTGTCTTATCAAGTGATGGGGTTGAATGTAGAATAAAGGCTTTTAAAAGGTTCAAATCAATCAAAACCTTTTAAAACGCTTTATTCTACATTCAACACAATTACTTGAAACAAAATGGCTATTTTTGTAGTGATTTTATAACATATTTATGTTATTATTTTCGAATAAATAATTATATATATATATATATATATATATAAATTCTCTATATATTTTATATATGTGCGGTGCTTATTGGAAAGCGCTCAGTATCAATGATAGAGCTAACATATTTAGTTGACCCTGTGTTTCACATTATGGGATCCTCAAACAAACTGAAGATGGCATAAGCGGGAAACTCAGGGTCACAAACTCATATTCAGTCAACTAAATACATATAGTAAAAATTTATCCGCACTTGGTAATATATGTTATGGCCAACGTGCAGATAACTATTTTGAGTAAATATAAAGTAACAAAAAAAATCTGATGGAGACTGCTAGGAGTTGTTTCAGTCTATGGATGCAACTTTAGGTTCCCTACTGAGGAATTTCCAGCAGACCGCCTCAATCCAAAGCCTGTTCTTGTACGGCACAGGTCCCCAATCGTATAACGTCAAATGACGCTGGAAAACATTAGAGAAATAATGACCTAGAAGATATCCTTACGCTATGGCGAGAGTTCCTTTTTATTTTTGTTCATTGAAAACAAGGCTCAAGAGCCACACAAAGTAGAGTGTTATTGAATGATCTGTGTGATATGGATGCAAGTGGAAGTAGAATGAGGTGAAGATTGTGAGGATATGGAGTATAGATAACGATTTAACTTTCACTTGTAGAGGTTTAGATTATAGTGTTCAAGAAAGCATCCACGCAGGAGTTTTTTGGAGTTTTTCTTTTCACAAAGAAGCCGTTCTTCCGAAGAAATTATCTTAGTGGAACTTACCTGGCACAGGAATCCGTCCCTGTGCTGGTGGAATCACGGCTACGACTAGCTTGGACCGGTTCTGTCCAGCTTGGACCAGCTATGACAAGCCAAGACCAGTTCTGACTAGCTTAGACCAGTTCTGACTACCTTGGACAAGCTACGACCAGTTTGGACCAGCAGCCCAAGTGAAAACTCTCCGGTCCCCACGTTCAAAACTGACCTTGTGTCACACTGTGCTTGTTAACTCGAAAGGTCTAACTTATTTACTATTATTATTATTAGTAGTAGTAGTAGTTGTAGTAGTAGTAGTAGTAGTAATATTTCTTAATACCTGTCTATCTATCTATCTCTTCTGATATATGTAGCTATCTCAGCCTCATCTATCTATCTATCTATCTATCTATCTATCTATCTATCTATCTATCTATCTATCTCAGTCTCTTCTGATATATCTACCAATCTCAGCCTTATTAATATCTATTTATCTATATATCTATGTCTTCTGATATATCTACTAATCATAGACTTATTCATATCCATCCATCTATCTATCTATCTATCTATCTATCTATCTATCTATCTATCTATCTATCTATCTGTCTGTCTGTCTGTCCATCTATCCATATATCTATCTTTTCTGATATATCTACCAATTTCATCCTTATTCATATCTATCTATCTATCTATCTATCTATCTATCTATCTATCTATCTCATTCTCTTCGTATATGTCATTCTACTTATATATCTCGCTTTGTACATATCTACCCGTCTGTCAGTCTATCTATCCATCTCTTTCTGTTTGCATCTATATACTTATCTCTGACAATCCTTTATATCTGTCGAGTTATAAAGGTTCGTAGATCTATCTCGTTCTGGTAATATCTATCTGTCTGTCTATCTGTCTGTCGCAATCTTTTTGTATCTGTTTATCTACTTAACTACCTCACTCTGTTCATATAGAACTAGTTATCTCGCTAACTAGCCGTCTAAATATCTATCTATCTTCATCTGTTCCTACCTATCTATCTCAGCTTGTTCATATCTATCTTCGTCTGTTCCTATCTATCTATCTATCTATATATCTATCTATCTGTCTGTCTGTCTGTCTGTTTGTCTCTCGGTATCAATTAATCCTAATATATCAGGATATTGGAATTGAATTGTTTTTTACTCTCCTGCTATATTTGTTTCGTCTCTTTTAATTTAATATCAATTTCAAGTCCATAATTTGCTTTTCCGAATATGTTTAATAAAAAAAAATAAAAGTGATTTCATTAAGGATCCAGTGTTTATCCCTATCTTTCTCCTAATAATATCTTCATATACGAAATATAAAATACTCGAACGTAATCAATATTCGATTAACAAATATTGAGAAAAATATTATGTTGTTATTCCCATCAACAGAAAAGTTTATTAATAAAGTTAATTGGATCGTGGAAAATATCCTTCATGAAATTACAGGATTAATCCGAAAGTAAGACTTTCTACTTTATTATGTGGGCCCACCACGTCTCTCATGGATTTTGGTGGCATTAAAATAGAGATTGAACCTTTCTGCCAATAACACATTCTTGTTTTTGGTTTTGTTTCTATGTTTTTTGCGTGGTAATAGCTTCGTGGTAATCGTGTAAAACGGTGTCTGATATGAAAGCGCGTACGAGACTTAGGTGCGTCATTGAATCTTATTATACAGAAACATACTCCTACTGAAGATTAATCGACGCTTGCTAAACGTTTATGGAAACCAAACAGTGGATGTGAGCACAGTTAATCGTTAAATTATGCGTTTCAACATTAGTGATAGTCTGTGAAACAAAAAACGGACAGCTTTCGCTGATACAGACTTTTACTGGCGTAGTATGCACGTTCTTATCCATCGCTTGCGAGAATGCACATTCAGAGGCAGTAACAGTGTGGAAGAAGTTGTGTTTGAAGCTGAAAAATTGCTCTTCCAATAGTGTTATTATGTCGTAGCTTCTCTAGAAATATCTAGGAGACATTGCTTTCAGCGGAATACTCGTGTGTATAGTAATTTCATTATTAATTAATTTTATCCACTTTTCTGCTGTTATCAATCGCTTTGGATTCATATTAATTAATTGGTTCTATAATTAAAGTGTGGCATAAGGTCTACCACGACGAGAAAGTAATCGTCGCAATGATTTTGTATTTTGGTTGAGGCTGTTAATGTTCACTTAGCATCAGTAATGATAATGATCATCATCTCATGCCGAAAGAAAAATAAAATGTCTCTTCACTGGCATGTCATGATTTTTAAAGGAAAATACGTTAGAGTTTGGAGAGTCTACACTCCCATAAAAAAAATATCTTGCCTGATCATTTGTCGACCATGATAGGATACATTCAGAGAGTGTAATACAAAACACGGTTGTTTGGGTGCCGTAATGGCTATCAATACGAATAACGAATTCGGTAGACTGTATTCAAATTTCAGCTGAGGTTATTCCGCACTTTTTGCATTACTTACCTTCAACCCTATCTCCCCAGAGTTTAAATGGCAGTGTATTCTGAACTCATTCGTCTTAGCAACCAATCTAGGAAAAGGAAAATTATTAATTCAAAACCGCGGAGAAAGCAACAAGAAATCACTCCAATACTTTCTTCATGTTAATACGCTATTTACACATATCAAATAAAAGGAGGTTGTAGAGAGCCATTATTTTAAAAGTATAAAATACAATAATTAGGAAGGAACAAAACAATTTGCTGTCCAGCCTGCATTAACATCGTTGTCGGATTGTTAACTATTTTTAAAGACCCCCATCTCTCCAATGAAGGAACAGTCGTTCTACTTTGGAAGTACTTCACCCGCGTTTGATCTCGATCAACTCCCAACTCACACCTATCGCTGCAAATAGCTGTATTGCCGTTTGCGGGCAATAGCGGTCAAACTCCAGTAAACTGCTTCAAATGATAGGCAAGCCAGATGAAGCTATTCGACGGATCTAAACTCTCAGGTCTGTCAGTACGATTAGATGATTCTTGACGGAATTGGCAGATGAGATCTCCAACTGATCAACAATCATATAAGCGGTATTTGCAAATGCTGAGATGCTGTGCGTGGATATGACACGTAGAATTACTGGTCATACACCGCGGCCTGAAAGTTTCCGGATGTCACGATTATTCGTGTCACCGGATAAAGATTTCCATCCCCAGACCGAGAGATTGGAATTAGCTCCAGTGTAAAGATTTTCCCATTATAGCTTCTCTGCACGGGTCTGATTTCAAAATTCATCCGGATTCACATAAAAATTGCAAGAGAAAATTTTCTTCGGATCAAAAGAGCCATTAATCGGGATTCATTTGGGATTCTTGAGAATAGACTCGGTTCAATAGGGCTTCTTGGAAATAAACTGATCTCACTTGGACCACCTTAAAATAAACTGGCTTCATTTGGGATTCTTGAGAATAAACTCAGCTCAATAGGGCTTCTTGGTTCATTTCGGTTTCCCATGAGAAGAAATTTAATTAAAAATTTAGTATATCTGAGCTTTTAAATATAATATCTATAATTTTACCATTCGTCTATGCTTAGAACATTGCTGCCAGATACAGTCCGGTTCCTCTGCTATTTACCCTGAGCTCTTTGATGAAATCCAAAGAAAAATCTGCAATATTATTAGTCCTGATCTGGCGGCTCGTCTTCAGTCACTTTTCCACCCCCATAAGGTTGCCACTCTGTGTCTTTTTCTATAAATACTTCCATGGTAATTTTTCGGATGAACACTTCAATATGTTACCTAGATTTTTTCAATTTAAGCGCGATACTAGTCTGGCGTTGAGATCTCATCAATTTACAATTTACTTAGTTATATAACAACAATAAATATAAAAGTCCCTCGTTAAATGTGGCAAGAGATGGCTTCTTAAATTTAACGCCTCCAAAATTAAACTTCTCTCCATTAATCATCTGAGAGAAACCTCTTTTGCTTCTATCAGCATGGCTGATGCTAACCTCCAGGAAAGTCACTTCTTCTGCCTTCTCGAGCTAACGTTCTCCAATGACATTAAGCGGAAAGACTATAATGAATCCATTGCTAGGTCAGCTGCTAAGAAAGTCGGTTCTCTCCAGAATCTATGTTACATATTTCTACCATTCGTCCATTCTTAAAATATTACTGCCACAAATAAAATACCACTGCCAGTGCGTCTGCTATTTATCTTGAGCTCCTTGATGAAATCCAAAGAAAAATCAGCAATATTATTGGTCCTGATCTGGCAGCACGCCCTCAGTCACTTTTCCACCGCCCTAAGGTTGAGCTCTTCGCTAACATACCTAGACCTTATCAATTTAAGCCCAGTACTAGAATAGCGACAAATTCTCATCGATATACACTTAAGTTGTGCTAGATGTAACCGTAAGTTTTATACTAACAATTTATTTTTCGGGCTTCTCGTTTAAGGAACTCCCTTCTGGCACCATGCTTTCCAGCCAACGTTAATTTCCAAAAATTTAAATGCAATGTCAATTGCTATCTACAGTCCTCCTGATTACTTGTCTTCTGTACTCATTCTTTAGTTATGTCTTCGTTTTCTAATTCTTCCACACCTAGTAATTCCTTGTGTCTTAGTGGCTTTACTGCCTTGCTTGGGGTGATACTGATTAAAAAAATAAAATAAAAAATAACCAATTTTGATACTTGTAGCTCTCTCTCTCTCTCTCTCTCTCTCTCTCTCTCTCTCTCTCTCTCTCTCTCTCTCTGGCAATGATGACCAATACTTCATGCTCAAATAAAGGTTAACGAATCAGTCTTTACATTTTAAGAACGTGAAAACCCAGGACACTTGGCTAATTTGTTTTTCTCAATCGCTTTAAAGGTTTTTCGGTAGACTTTTGTCTGAAACAATGAAATAAAAAAAAACTGTTCAATTCGAATCTTCTTACTGGATGAAATATAGACCCGAGGAAGTTGGGAAAAGTCACCAGATTAAACGCCGTATTCAAAATCATGAAAATAAATATTCAAAAGTGTTCGATGCCATATTGTTAACACCAGTCAGGTGTCACTTCTTTTCTCTTTGCTTCCTATTAAGCTTTTCTTGGAGATCTAACTAGACTACAAACCCTTCGACAGATTTCCGATAAAGGTAGATGCTAGTGTACACGCAGACACACACACACACGCAGAAAAGAAGAATTATCAATTTGCAGATGAACTGATTTGTCTGCAAACTGATTCTGACGTGATATTTGGGCAAATATACGAGTCACTAAGGTAAATTCGACGATAGAATATTCTCCATTGGTTTTCTGGTGAAAGACACCATCGGTAGCTGGAACCTTAGAATTAAATTATGTAAGAGAAACAAGATGAATATTCTGTTTGCCATCTATAACAGACTTCAACCCACTTTTCTTAAAGGCTATAATTCTCCCGATATTTACGTTGATCCTGCGTAATGAGGATTCTCGCTGGCCAGCTGAATTTATTCTGTGAAAGAGGTCATTTATCTTTTATTATTTACTGGGAACAAATATAATAATGTTACAACGTAGTTTTCTTCATACCAGATGTCTTTCTTTCTTTCTTTCTTTCTTTCTTTCTTTCTTTCTTTCTTTCTTTCTTTGATTCCTCGTTTTCTTGTTCTTTTTCTTTCTTCCATCGTCTTTCTTTTCTTCATTTCTTCCTCAGTCCTTCGTTTCTTTTTTTTCTTTTCTTTCTTCCATCTTTCTTTCCTTCTCTCTCCTTTCCTTCCTTTATTTTTATTCACTCTTTCCTTCTTTTCTATTTCTTTCTTTCCTTCATTCCTTTTGGCTTCCCTCTTTCTTCCTTGTTTCTTTTCAACCTTAATTTCTATTTTTCCTTCCGGCATATTTTCCTTTATTCATTCTTTCTAACTTTTGTCACGTCTGCTTTCCTTCTTTTCTTTACTAACTTGCTTCTTTTTTTCTTTCTTTCTTTCTTTCTTTCTTTTTTTCCTTCCCAGAATTCATTTTTTCTTTCTCGCCTTCATTTCTTTCTTCTTTTTTCTTTTGTTCTTTATTTCCTTCTATCTTCCTTTCTTTATCTTTCTTGCTTTCTTCTTTCCAACCTTCTCTCCTTCTTGCTTGCCTTTTTTACACCCTTCTTACACGCATTATTTTGATTTGTCCCGAATAAAAGATCAAAATTGTCACTAATTTACAGTGTCTGCCTTCTCTCGAAGACAAGGTACCGTTACAGATGGTTTTAGTTAGCAGACTTCCAGAACCAGAAACCAAGATTTGCAATCTTCATCGTATGCGAAACGCATTTCTCGCAAAGTGGATTGACTACACAAAGAAAATGACAAAAAAAAATACTTCTTCCCAGCTTTAAGCAATCAAGCTGCGAACTTTCACTCAATGATCCAGACAGCATGCAATAATGGCTGACCATTAGCATCTGAGTATACCGGTCTATTTGAGCAGCTAACCAATCCCTGTTGCAGACGCCTGCTCAGGAATCTTTTTGTTTGGTTTATTCCTCAACTATAATATTATTCAAATTTATATCATCCAGTTGATATGAGATATGAGCATGTTTAGTGGGTGAAGTGGTAGTGACTTTATTCTATCCTTATTTTTCGTTTATGCACCATTTCCCTTCGAGATTTGGGAAATTATGGCTCTCCAAGACTTCCTATTCTTTCTAATTCTATGCAATATTTGCACCCTTACTATGTATTGTATAAGGGGGAATATTTCCGTACAAGTTTGGACTCGGCCGTCGGACGAAACATATAAAAATACTCCTACATCAAGAGGAGTAACAGGAGGAGCAGTAGCAGCAGTAGCTTTTGCTCATTCACGACTGAACATTCTCTTCCCTAGTTTCTGTTCTACATTATGTTTCCTTGTACCAAAAGCTAACAAACTTGTTATTAAACTAATTCCAGTTTTCTACTGTTGTTTTTGATAAACTCAGTTACAATAGTATTCGCTCCCATCCCCATTTAAATAGCTAAGTTACCGGATGTTTCTCTCTACCTCTCTTGACTTCAGTTTGTATTGTATCAAATTTTCAATACCCCCTTTCCTCATTACGTGTTCCATAAATTTCAGGTGACCTTTTGCTGATTCTACCTAAAAGTATTCTTTTTTCTTTCCATATTACTTACAACTTCCTCGTTGCTCACATAATTAATCTATCGTATTCCCAGCATTCTATATATATATATATATATATATATATATATATATATATATATATATATATATATATAAATAAAACTGATTCAAAATATGGTTTTTCCCTACACAGTAATAACCGTGTTTCAAAAACTGAAGCTAAAGCATTAGTTCCGTTTCATCTTCAAGAGAATATTGGAATAAGTTATTTTTAAAGAGAAATCCAATCATTCAGACAGGGGCGATAGTGTGTTCATTTTTATTAAGTCTTGTTGTATCAATTATGAGTTACGTTCGTAAAAGAGGTTAAGTTTAGGGAGGGTAGGGGTGTAATTTTCAACGAATTCTGACATCCGTTAAATGCATGTCGTCTGCGTTTTTTTTTTTTTTATTAACGGCAAAAAGTTTTTCGGCATTTTTTTCTTACTTGTATAATTAACGATTCTTTCTTGGGATGTTTGGGTTACAATACGTTTTATTTAAGTACAATTTTTAAATATTTTTTACTCTCATTTACTAATAGACTATATTTCTTTTTAAAACAAGTAAATATAATAGAATTACCTGAATTATTTAAAATTATATTTTATCAAATATAAGTATGTATACTACCAGCTCTAAAACGAATTCAATAAAACACCTACAGTAAAATGGAAATTAATAAGAAAAGCTAGAATATGTAGGTCATTAAATGACCCATGTCCTTTGTGCATACATCAGAAACTAAGTTTATAAAAATTAAAAGTTTACTGAATCAGAGAAGTGAAATAGCTATTTTTTGCCGTCATTGTCAAAACTTTTCTCAAATAATATTTAAAAAATAAAATTAAAAAACTGGGAGCTTCTTTCTTTATATATATATATATATATATATATATATATATATATATATATATATATATATATATATTCATGAATTATTCACACAAAAACAAATGCAAAGGTTAATGATTTAATTGGCGAGAAATCCATCGTCGCAAACAATTCAAATAATATACAAAACCTCCGAATCCGTTATGAATGAAAAAATCCTTGTTTCTATAAATTTCTGCCGCATTAGTTCTTATTTTTACTACAAGCTTTCGTTTGTTCCTACAGACATCTTCAGGTATGGAATAGATGTTGTTCTTGTTTTTTCTCTCAGTAATAAGAGGACAACGAAAATATATGTATTGTTGTATCCGAAAATGCTATTGGAAATGAGTTATATATATATATATCTTCATAATATTTTACATTGATTGCACAACTTAGAGTTTCATACATTCTGCATTCTTCAGGTGCAATTTTTTGGGTTTACACCTATACTTCTGTTTAACCCGATATATTTTTTTTTATTTTAGGGGTGGATTATTATTGTTGTTAAAATAGTTAAATGAATTGCGGTTTAATTATGGATTTGAACTTAGGTCCAGATTAGCATTCAAGTAAAAAAAAAACACGGTTGGAAATAAGAATTATAAATTCTAATCTGAAGAGACGCTGTTTTAATCGAAAGGAAAAAATTTTTAAAAAATTGAAAATCAAGGCGGACAACTCTATTTTTATCTAGAAATAGTGTTAATCCAAAAAAATGTAGTTGAAAAAATCTACAAACGCTGGTTCGTACATTTACCTATATTTATCCATTTGGTCATATGAAATTCCCTGACCACATCGTTCAAACACCATTACGCCCAGATATATTATTCTTTTCAAACAATGTAAAGAAAATAATAATGTCGGAATTAAGAATGCCTTGGGAAGAGCATGCCGAAGAAGGGCATGAACGGAAGAAACTAAAATATACTCAACGAGTTGCAAAAATGATGGATGGAAAGCAAGCGGTCTGCCAATCGAAGTTGGCACAAGAGGTTTTGCTGCAAGGTCCTTATGCAAAGCCATAACTGATATTGGCTTGGTAGGAGCTTAAAAAAAAAGAACAGAGATTCAAACCATAACTGATACAGCAGAAAGGATTGCCAAATGGTTATGGATTACACGACACAGTTCATGCGCTTCTAGGCAACAGCAAAAGTAGTTCATGCAATAACAAAAAAGATGGGGAAGGGGGAGAGGTGTAAATAATATAATTTATGATATAAATTTTAATATGTATCTAATATAAATATCATTTTAAAAATGTTTTTGTTTAAATACATGATTTGAATTATACAGAAATAGCCGATGAACATTTCATGTCAGTTTGTAAAATGTGTTACTTGTAAATCTGTATAATCAGTTTTTATGTGTTAGACACAATTTTATGCGTATTATTTTTTAATTTATTTTTTATTTTTATTTTATTTTTTAGCGATTTTAAACACGATATACATCGTAAGGAGTTTTTGTCTGCCATTCTTATTTTTTTATTTATTTTTTAAACGGTTATAAGCTGTTTGTTCCCCATTCCTTTCATAATTTAGCAATTTATTATATTTTAATCACTTTCATAATTTGTATATAGTGTATTTAATTAGTCTATTTTCTCGATTATTGTTTCACATATTCTTTGCATGTCTTTATACTTTGTGTATTTTTAAAATAACACGGAATGTTTGTTTTGTGGCGACTTAAAATGGAAAAAAAATGGAAAAAACTTTATAATACTGCCTTAAAAACGATAACTGACTCGTAATAATATTAGAAATTAGTTTAAACGATATTTATAAAAAAAAATGAGATTATAGGGTGGGGTAGTTTTTTCTTTTGCTTTGTTTTATTTTTTTCAGTACTGATAGATAACTTCATAAATTACAAAAACTGACACTACCCATCAATTTTAATTTCATTTTCGTTTCATTTCATTTTTTGGAAGTGCTATCTGATGATCCGGCGTTTTTTAAAAGGGCTCTGGTGAAATAAATTATTATAATGTTACCTTAAAGTGGTCTGTTTTTCTTTTATATATATATATATATATATATATATATATTTATTTTATATATATATATATATATATATATATATATATATACTGAAAAATGCGTTATCTCTAATGGAAGGATGGAGGACCTCTCTACTACTTCTTCCCCCACGAAAAAGCTAAAAAACATCCGTCCATGTTTTTTCCATTGTCCAGGAATTGTCGATAGATAAACGGAACGCCACAGTACGAAAGTGATTTCTATCTCGTCTTTATTGACTCCTAGTAATCATTAATAAAAGGTTACTAATATTTCTACCTATTTTTTATTGCTAATTGAATTTCTTAATTGTATTATTTTTTTTTTTTTTGTAAATACCTCAACAAGA
>CAHIKZ030000133.1:572500-645000 GCA_903632075.3 Acanthosepion pharaonis
ATTCTGATTTCGCAGAACTGTGTTGGATGTGAAAAAGTATTTGTTGTTAACATTCTTTTTTAATTCGGTTTTTTCAGTTACGAGTCCTTTTTTTAAAAGCTGATCGTTTTTTGTTCATTTTGTTTAGTTCTTTTTTCGTAACAGATTTAATGTTTAGTATAGAGCTTAGAAAAAATTCGCAGTGTGAGATAGGCAAGAAGTAAGGCATGTAGCAACATCAGCCTGGCAAAGGGCACTCCTTTAAAGGCAAGGAAGGGCAAAAGTGATAGTGATTGCTGTATGAGTTGTACGATTTTTTGAATCAAGCACGGGCAACGCCGGGCCATGCTGCTAGTCATTCAATAAATCTTTTGAACCAGGACATGCGGGAAATAAAACCGTTATTGGTGTCAAAAGGAAAATCTACTAACCGATTTCAAATTCCAGCTTAATCTGTTGCCTTTATTTTATCACAAATGCTTATGAAATGGCAGGAAGCCATATCTAATTACCCACCCAATTAGCCTACAATCTAAATAAAGGGTTCGCTTGGAAATCCACACGTATATCACTTGAGGGAGGTCGTAGCGTAGAACGGCCGAAACATCATGAACATTACAATAAAGATTAGGATAACAGCCCGAACGATATAAATAGTGTAAATAGTTACATTACCTCATCTTGGAAATATAGGAAAATATTGAATTAAAAGCAGTTCACAAGATAGAACCTGTGGAGGGCTATGATCACTTACAACGTGAAGGGAAATGGTATTTTTAAATTTTGCAGTAATAATTTTAATGTTTTTATTGCTTTTAATAACAACTTTTTGGCTAATGTACTGTCTGCTGCCCCTAAGGTAATCCACACTGATACACAGACACATAATGACACAAAGAGGATTATTTAGAAAATCTGAAGGGCTTAAAGTTGGATTAAAAACATCAACGGAGAATTAAAGAGAGAGAAAAAAAACGTAATCTCAATTCCAAATCATTTCTGATCTGGCTATCGTATTCAACATAATCAGTCACTATGCCTTCCACACAAAAATGCGAAACAGCTCAGCAGCCCTATTACGCTTTTAGCAGAGGTCAAAGCTAGGTGAACACTTGTCAGTTACTATAGGCTGTGATTAAAGATGGAGATATGAGAAGGGACGTAAAATCTAACCGGCCGTGTCTGTCGTTTCGTCCATCCATTTTACGAATGAATGCGCGCGTGCACATCGAAACACAAATAGAAAAGTGCGCAGCACAAATGAAAATTATGCTTGCAGATAACTCTTTGAGTTGCGCATCCTTCTATCTCACATATGGACACATGCATTCAAAAAAAGTGCACATCTACAAGTGCACACAAATATTCATACAAGAGCATTTTCTATCGATCTAATCGAATAATAAATAGCAAATTGAAGTCAAGAGAAAATATCGTCAATAGGAATAATTTTGTTATATAAAATATTAGAATACCGTATTTTTATATAAAATATTAGAATACCGTATGTATAAGGCTTTTAAATCTTAAAAATTACCTATCAAAATAGGGGGTCGTCTAATAAAACAGTTACAAAAAGCTAACTTTATCGGCACAGGTAAATAGGCTAGTATGCTTGCGCCATTGATCGCGGTAGGAAAACAACTGCCTCGTTATGGTAATCCTCGATGTAAATATTTCTAGTTGAAACAATTTACATTATAATGCTGTACTACAGTTATAAATGAAATAAAACTGTTTTTATTTCTTGATTTCACATTATTATGCAATATTGAAAAGACGACTACACCTCAATTGGCAAAAGTTCTGCACAAGAAACGTAAACAATTCTTTCGTTCTTAATTTGTAGATGTCTGCGTTCGTACCAATCATTATTTCTCATAGTAGCTTTAAATAACAACATTTACGATAACATACAATCTAGATTTCTAATTAAAATTCAAAATGATTGTGGTTTTAAAAAGCAAAATTTAGTATAACGAGCAAACTTTATTTTTCAGTAACGTACGTTAGACTGTAATTTTGCAGTGTTAAGCAACAAAATATTTCAGATAGCATAAAATCCTTATTTTTCAATACAGAATAAGAAATATAAGACACCCACATACTTAATTAAAATCATTCAAAATTACTATGAATATCACTAGTAAAGAGCTCATCATAAACATCGTCATTTACAGTTTCGTCATACGGGTCCCAGTCGATCGACTTATACTACGGATATGATAATATCATGAAAATTTAACGAGATTTTGGGTATCGTTCTATCTGTAGGTCGCCTTATACGTGGAAATATACGGTAGTTATCTTCAAATGTTGAACTAAAAACAATTTCAATTGTTTTATTATAATACAAATATGTTTTCCTTTTGATATTTTTAGTAACTTAATTAGATTAAAATAATATACATTATGAAATGGACAAAGTCCGACAATTATCTTAAGACATATTATGCTTATACAATCTTTTTAAAGATACAAATATTAAAGTAAATGCTCTCTTTATAATAAACAACATTTACCGGCCTGAATGTTCGAGACATTTTCACAGAAAATATTCGTCCTCTGACAGGATTCGAACCTGTATCCTATACGGAACCGTCATTTAGCTTGACGTGACTTTACCGATTTGGCCACAGAGGAGCGTTCGGCTAACAAAGTCGAATTTACTGTATTTAAACTTCAATCTTCCATGAATCTCTTACGCAAGGTAAAATTTTCTGTGAACATTTCTCGGACATTCAGGCCGGTAAATGTTGTTTAATACTGTTTATTATAAACAGAACATTTACTTAAATATTTGTATCCATAAAAAGAATGTATAAACATAAAAATGTCTTAAAATTATATATATATATATATATATATATATATATATATATATATATATATATATAATATTGTAGAACATCAGTCAACGCTCAAGGGCGATCGACTGTTTCATGGAAACATGAAGCCACATGTCGCCTCTGAGTGTTGACTTCAATGTTCATTGTTATATTTACGTACGCTCTATCTCTGAAATTGAGCACTTTATCCCATAAATACAGCGTAACTTAAAACTATATATATATATATATATATATATATATATATATATATATATATATATATATATATATATATAAAACAACAAAAAAACAAATCACAAAATTTGTGATTTGTTTGTAGGTGAAGATTGAGAGCTGCTATTTTTAGAGCTCTCGTGAAATAAAAATTATTACCTATGGGATTTTAAGTGTTTGATATTCTTTAATTAATAATAATTTTGCTCTGTCTTTTGACATAGAGCTCTGCCTGGATCTATATCCATACGGATTACCATATTGTATCATTAATATATATATATATATATTAATGATATATATATATATATATATATATATATATATATATATATATATATATATATATATAAGAATATTACCATATTGTATCATTATATATATATATATATATATATATATATATATATATAATAAAAACGTTAATAAAAAACATCGATTAAAATTAAAATAAAAAAATAAATATATAAGATAAGAAATAAAAATAAAAAATAAAAATATAAAATAAAAATAAATGACAAACAAAATAATTTAACCCAAATAAATAAACAAACAAATAAACGATTTTCGGTAAAATAACCGTCAAAATAGACTACCCAAAATGCACCACTGACCTGTATGTATAAATAGCAGAGAAAAATAACAGCACTCCGGGCCTCGTATAAGATGAAACTTACTGTAAAAAATCACCACCACCACCATCATCATCATCATCTTATTAGTAGTAGCCGTCGAAGTAATAGTAGTAGTCGTAGCAATAGTAGTATTAGTAGTAGTAGTCGTAGTAATAGTAGTAGTCGTAGTATTAGTAGTAGTAGTCGTAGTAATAGTAGTAGTCGTAGTAATAGTAGTAGTAATAGTAGTAGTCGTAGTAATAGTAGTAGCAGTAATAGTAGTAGTAGTAGTAGTAGTGATAGTAGTATTCAAGAATTTACTGTTTCTCTTTAAACATTCAAAAATTGAGACTAAAACAAGTCTCTAAGCATTGCAAATTGCCACGAAATTTTGTTAAGTTCTAATGTCTTGATGCAGCTATAGTGCGATGGTAAATTTAGTACTATTGAACTCCGGACAATCGGTCACTTGGCCGGTGGACATAAACAGTTAAGAAGAAAAGTCAATGGACATCTCTTGAGTTATGAATGCTTCGGGCAGTCGGAGTGGATAAATTGTAAAGTACGTCAAGCTCAGTCTTCTCTGCTCGTGGTCAGGTGTATAACCCTTGTCTGACTCCTTCGCATTATAACTCGTGTGTACTTGCTGCGTAGGAGTGCCCGGCTGACGACAAGTGATTCTATCAAACGTTCGTTCAATACTTCTTATTGTTGGACTTCTGTGGCATATCTTAATTGAATTCTCACAAAATCAAATAAATCGAGAAAAGGGCGTGACCTAATACGATATTTACACCAGAACTAAATGAATAACTTTGGCTATAAAAGAAGCGACAAAGAATTATAGATAGGTAAATGCGGAATGTACAAGTTAACTGTGGGTCCTCGTTAGCTTGTATTGAATTCACTAGCAGCAGCTTTTACTGAATAGCTCGTTAAATATTCCTAGAAGCAACAAGTAAACATTTATTAAGCTTAACTAGTCCAGCAGATGACCATAGCTGTTTAGCACCCCTTAAGAATTGAACTCCTTACCGATAGTTAATGACACGTGTTTTTCAATTAAAAAATCTCTGGAAGAAAGAAAGTAAAAGTTTGTATCTATAAAAAGAACATATAAAAATAAAAAAATGTCTTAAAATAATTGTCGGACTTTGTCCATTTCATAATATATATATATATATATATATATATATATATATATATATATATATATATATATATATATATATATATATAATGTGTGTGTGTATTGATAGATAAGAGACTACTCACAATGAATACATATCGAAACTTGCCTGCCCTACGCTATGTGCCTTGCGAGTCAGCAATGACCAGAGTCATTTTCGTACGCTCATGCTTGCTCAGTTAAACGCCTTGGCTTCCTAAACAACTAACGGAATTTATTAAAAGTAGCGTAACTTTCAAGATTGTTTCAAATAAAAGAATACCTTCATTAAGCGGAATTTACTCTTTCGGTGTCAGTGTATTTATGTTTGTTTACTTGTATATGTGGGTGTGTGTAATTTTATATGAGTATATGGGTTTTATGTTTGTGATTATTGAGACGAGGGTCGAATGTCCTGTGTTTTGCGAGGTTTCAATTAACCTGCAGGATATAGTAGTGGTTTTATGTCCGAGGTACGAATTTGATGCTCATGCATCAGAAAGAATGCAATTCTATGATTAGCATTAGGTGATATATGTGCAGTGCATTCTTTAGGCTTTTATGGATTTTTAGCGATGATGAGGTTAGTTATTATAATTTAATTATATATTTCCGACAGCGTTATGCATATTTTTATTGTTTGTTTTTTTTTCCTTCTTTTTCGTCCGCAATAAAGGTAATTGAATTTTACATATCGGCAATTTCCAGTTAAGTTTTCTGCTAAATACATTTTCTAAGAAAGAGATTTATCTTATTAAGGAACAGTTATTCTTCTCAGAATAGAAGTAAAGTCATACACAAAAAGCTTATAAAAGCAGCAGCACTAAAAAGATAAAAGATTAATTAATGAAACAAGATTAATTATGAAACGCTGCAAAGCACAAAACGTTTTTCTTCCGTCAATAAATGTCTGTTTTTGTAACAAGCGAAAAGATAACACCTACCGCATTTAAAAGATTACTCCGTTTTTATAACAATTCTCTTTTTAACGCATTTAGGTCCAGCCCTAATCATAAACGAACTTTGTCTTAATTAATTAACTTATATCATTAGAGAACATTTTTCTTAATGTCCTCCACTTCTGAGAAGGGAAATAAACTTCATTAACTCGCCGTTATACCAGGTGTGCATTCATTAAAATTATTTTCATCTGGCACAAGCATCAGATTGTGTTTTGCCAATTTTTAGATTGGGCATGGCTTACATATATTTAAAAAATCGACCAATTTTGGGTTGTTTTTTTTTTTGTTTTGTTGTTTTTTGTTGTTGTTGTTGTTTTTTTGTTTTGTTTTTTTCGCCTTTCGAACACTGACTGCCAAGTTTCGATGGGAAAGACACGACTTCAGTGTTCAATACGAGCTATTTCATCGTATGAAAATAAGATGCTGTGATATCATATTAAAACACTTCTAACCCACTCATTATACATCTACCGCATATTTAAACATAGGTCGGAATATATACGTTTGTCGTTATACTAACGAAATATATTGAGAGCCACATTAGAATAAAGAAATTTATCGCTAGATATCTTAACTGTTGCTTCCAAATAGTTAAGCACAATAGATCTAGTGACCCATCATTTTCATATCGATACGTCTCTGGGTGTTCACATCTATCTATCTACCTCAGTTTGATTATTATTTATATGTCTGATCATATCCTATTTATATCTATCTATCTATCTGTCGATCTATCTATCTATCTATTTCACCCTGTTTATATCTATATATCTATCTATCTATCTATCTATCTATCTATCTATCTATCTATTTCACCCTGTTTATATCTATCTATCTATCTATCTATCTATCTATTTCACCCTGTTTATATCTATCTATCTATCTATCTATCTATCTATCTATCTATCTATCTGTATATCTCAGTTTGATTATTATCTATATAAGTCTGATCATATCTATCTATCTATCTATCTATCTATCTATCTATCTATCTATCTATTGCACCCTATTTATATCTATCTATCTATTTTACGCTGTTTATATCTATCTTTCTATCTATCTATCTCGGTCATTCCATCTATCTATCTATCTATCTATTTTGCGCTGTTTATATCTATCTATCTATCTATCTATCTATCTATCTATCTATCTCGGTCATTCCATCTATCTATCTATCTATCTATCTATCTATCTATCTATCTATCTATCTATCTTCAATTTTTTCCTCTCTATCAATCTGTATGTCTCAGTCTGATCATTATCTATATAAGTATGATCACATCTATCAATCTATTCCGCCCTCATCAATACACAGAACGTTATTCGTGTGTATAAACGGATTTTATTTAAAATTATTATATATAGTCTGTCATTTATTCAATCTGTATATATATATATTTATTCAATATATATATATATATATATATATATATATATATATATATATATATATATATATATTAATTAGTACATATACTAGTATTTTACGTGTTGGTGTACGACGTAAATTTCACTGAATTACAGTTCGTTTGACACAAGGTCTATGTTGCCATTTGTTTACTTTTATCAACATAGACTTCGTGCCTGGCGAGCTGTAATTCAGCGAAACTTAGGTCGCACACCAAAAAGTATATTTATTAATTAGTGTCTAACCAAATTGAGCACTATTATGTTTGCACCTCATGTATAAATTTGGTGATGATCTGTTTGCTTGCGTATGCACACCAGCACGCGCGTATACGCTTGCTCATATCTAGCCGTTTGAATTATCTATCCCTATATATATATATATATATATATATATATATATATATATAGTTTATGCAAATTTAGGTAATCCGTATGGGTAGACCTGAGGAGGATGATATCCAGAGAGCTCAATGTAAAATTCAGAGCATATATGTTTGAATAAAAGACAGACCACGTTAAGATTCCATGTAATAAGCTATTTCACCATAACCCCTTTAACAGGGTTCTGGATCATCAGACTTTACTTCCAAAAGCTGAAATGAAGAATGAAAAGAAATTCACACGTTTTTTACGGACCTCATCAAGTATACGCAAAGTTAACGAAGTGAGGAAGTGAGGTGGGAGAGAGGATATGAGTGTGTCATATGTATCATTTTAGTTTCCTATTTTAACCCCAGTGTGTCGGCTGGATGTTGCTCAAATTTAACGCGTCTCGTCTCTAGATAAAGGTGGTTAAGGGGTGAGCGATAAGAACTACCTTAAAGGGAGACGTTCCAACAACCCCAATAAATTACACGACAGGTTTCATTCAAATTCTTAGACGCTGTCAGTTCGCGTTACTTTAACGTGCATATTTGGGAGGTTAAGGTTTGATAAATATCTAAATTTTCAAACAATCTACGAAGAAATTAATTTGAAATTCGGTGGAGTTTTGGGTCTTTTCTATGAAGCAGTCGATTGGAAAATCCATAGACAGAACATTGAAAGAGTAATCCAATTTATATTTAGTACTTTTTTCCTATATCTTTTATCTTATAGCTTGTTAGGTTGACATTTATTCGTTTGATTTTTGTTCATTAAGTAAACTCGTGGTTGTTTTTATGTATCCAGTTATCAACAGTTATTCCCATTTAAATAATTTTATTTTCCACATTGGGGTAGTATCTTTCAATCTCAATTAAAATACTAATCTAAAACTTTCCCTTCGTGCTATTTAAATTCACTTCCAATTGGAGAATATTAGAGGAGAAATTTGGAAGAGATATCACTAGCAGAAAATTAGGCCCTTCTTTTACAATTTCTTATCTTCACATGTCTTAAACCCCTATTTGTAACCACATACCTATATCGTCTTATATGCCTATGAGTTCCTATATACACCTACACACACATTCACACGAAACGATATATGTATATTTCCATCTTTACACATATACACCTGCAGATAAAAACGCACATCCACATGTCTCCATACCTATCTCCATGTATACTTATACTTACATATATACATATACACACACGGACATCTGCATATCCATATATACTCATACGCACATATATATATATATATTTACACATCCATACGTATACACATATACACATACATACACACACCCATATATTCTGTCTATGGATTTTCCAATCGACTGCTTCATAGAAAAGACCCAAAACTCCACCGAATTTCAAATTAATTTCTTCGTAGATTGTTTGAAAATTTAGATATTTATCAAACCTTAACCTCCCAAATATGCACGTTAAAGTAACGCGAACTGACAGCGTCTAAGAATTTGAATGAAACCTGTCGTGTAATTTATTGGGGTTGTTGGAACGTCTCCCTTTAAGGTAGTTCTTATCGCTCACCCCTTAACCACCTTTATCTAGAGACGAGACGCGTTAAATTTGAGCAACATCCAGCCGACACACTGGGGTTAAAATAGGAAACTAAAATGATACATATGACACACTCATATCCTCTCTCCCACCTCACTTCCTCACTTCGTTAACTTTGCGTATACTTGATGAGGTCCGAAAAAACGTGTGAATTTCTTTTCATTTTTCATTTCAGCTTTTTGGAAGTAAAAGTCTGATGATCCAGAACCCCTGTTAAAGGGGTTATGGTGAAATAGCTTATTACATGGAATCTTAACGTGGTCTGTCTTTTTATTCAAATATATATATATATATATATATATATATATATATATATATATATATATCTATCTATCTATCTATCTATCTATCTCACCCGGTTTACATCTATTTTATCTTATGTTGATATCTATATTTCTAGCTAACGTACTTTTCTTCTGCCATTTCTATAAATACTTTCATGGTGATTGTTCTGATGAACTTTCCGCCATTGTTGTTTTATTCCCCTCCCTCCACAGACAATAAATTGTAAATATAGGGACTGGTTATTATTTTCATAGAGACAAAGAGGTATTATGGTGATTGTAATAAGAAAGGTAAGTATGAATGAGTTGTTTTGGTGTAAGGAATATTGTTTTGTACGATTGGGTCAGCGTTTGTGTTTAGCTAAGTTATAGTTAAGAGCGAAGAAGACCGTCCTTTCGGCCATGTGCCACATTCCTCTACATAACAGAATATATATTACTTTCCGCCACGGTACTTAGATTTTATGAATTCAAGGTCAGTAATGAATTGGCGAAAAGATATCATTTTACAGTTCAAACGGCTGGATGTAACCGTAAGTTCTATGTTAACAGTTTCTTCTCTCGCACTTCTCATTTTAGGAACTCTCTTTCGGCTTCTTGCTTCCCAGTCAAGTTTGATCTTCAAAAATTTAAATGCAATGCCAATCATTATCTTATGTCTTCTTAATTCTTGCTTTTTTATTGTCCTCTCTCCTTAATATTAATACCCCCCTTGCGTCTTAGTGGCTTTATTGCCTTGCTTTTATAATTTTAAACAATCTATTTCACTCTGTTTATATTTATCTCGATCTATTCAAAAATATATCATAAAAGTGATCTCCTGAATTTACCCCAACAACTGAGTTGTTTCCTCACCAGATAAGGTCACAAATTGTTTACTAGAAGATGATAACCATTCTGTTAGATGCTCATTTACTATTTGTATCGCCTTCATATTCCATTAGTACGGAAGAAGTTCTATTCGGATAACTCCTTCCCAAGGACCGATACTTTGTGGAACAGAATCCCCAGAGGATGTTTCCCCGATAACTTAACCTCTTCATGTCTCAGGCTATCCATTATTTACTTTCAACAACTTCAATCAGTAACCTTTTATTTTGAGTGGCTCTTGGGCCTTGTATTGTGGGAACCACTGTCAAACCAGATGGACTCATGTCTTTCTTCAAGATTGTTTGGGCGAAATGAATGCAAGCGGCTACAATTGGAATTTATTCAGAGATTCAATTTTACGATATAATAAACCAAAATTAACCGAAGCGGGAACCATCTGGCGACAATGACCATTAGGCCCACCGCACCTTCATCTTCACGAAACTTAAATATCAATCAATCAATATTTGGTTCCTTCTTAACTAACTCGAGGTTAAACGATAACGATTTTATTCAGCTCTGCGTGTCCCAAGGATTAATGTCAGCAAACCCCACCGTATTGGTAGATTAATCCAATACAATCTTTCTACCTCCTAAAGGTCTTGTGTCGGACTATTATAAGTTTAGTGAATTTCATTCACTGCCGTGTGGTCGACATAATCTGAATTTCACAATACTTGTAAATACTACCAGTGTCTGTGAAAATTATACTATTTTCCTATTTGAATTTTCTAATGAATCATAATTCATAATTGAATGACTGAGTAAGCTGCTTGCTAGTTGTAAGAATTTAAGAAATTCTTGGAAAAATTCTTGGAAATTCTTCTATCGCATCTTTAAATATATCAGTTTAACAACTTTAACAAAATGTTGCTGTAACACGGATAATCTGTTGTTGTCGTTGGTTTTATCTCGTATTCAAGAATTTAATTTCATCTTTGTTGATCGCTTCCTTTATTATGATGATGATAGCATTGATGAATAAATAGAGGAATTCTTGCATGGAAGAACCGATGGTATTGACTGTATAGTAATATTGGTGGAGGACAAGGTTGATTTTGTCGAGTCTTTCTCTTTTGTCGTTTGACTTCCGCCTTTTCTCTTCTGGCTGTTTAGAAAATTTTGCTTCCGAAGCTGATACAACATCGCCAATTGGGACGGTATTATTCTTCAAATGATTTAGGCTCAGGCCCAGTGGCTTTCATTGGTATTTTGTGTTGGTTCTTATTTGATATCGTTCACGTTGGATATCCTCACTCTATTATCGAAATTGCTAAGAGAAAGGCATGTAAAAATGGTGTCGGCTTTCTCTTGTATTCAAGAATTTAATTTCATCTTTGCTGATCGCTTCCTTTATGATGGTATTGATGACTAAATTCTCTTCTTGCAGATTCAATGCTAGAAAACTTCAGTTTCACTAATAACTGCGCTCATCATCCATTTAGCTTTTCAAGAGACAGTTTGAAGTGAAATCAAATCAGACTAGATTAAAGTGCCAATGGCGTAAATTTGTTCAAGGTAGACCAGAAAGTGACCCACACACTTGATGCCATAACCTTCCTCTGCGGCACATATGGGGAGAAATATGAAGAATCCAGTTATGAAAATGCAACGGACTCTGTTATAATTTTGAGTTGCGCCTTCTATAGCATGTCCATAATGCGTAGCCCTCTTCATCCACTGGTTTAACCGTTAATATATGTTGTAATCGTCATCTGCATGAGGTCTTTGTGGTTGGTCGCGCATAGTCTCGATAATAATATGAATGCAGTAAACCAAACCTAGCGGTTACAAACGTAAAGATTCAACATTGAAACGGTGCCCCATTTCCATGAGGATTTACGCCCATATCACGCTGAAACACCAGTTGGATATGTGGGTAGTGTAATTCAAAGAGAATATAATGACACAATAACGATGTTGACGTTCCACACTGCTTCAAACAAAAGGCTAGGAAGGAAACCAGCACCAATTCTCGGAATTTCTGTTTTCTATAAAATTATTTAAGAATTGTTTACTGAAATATATTCAAAATTAAACAGAAATATATTTGCAGCAAACCTCACTTACCGAATATGGCTATTTTAATATAACGTAGATGCACTGATAATAGTGTATTGAAAATCAGGAGGAAATGGATTGTCAGTGGTCAGGAATTAATACAAGCATTATATATAAAATGAAACTATCATATATATATATATATATATATATATATATATATATATATATATATATATATATAATATAAAGGGCTCCAACACTAATATTCCATGGTTATAATTTATTACATTGGAATCGTAATCACGATCCAGTTCATTAGACCTACAAATACAATATATATATATATATATATATATATGTGTGTGTGTGTGTGTGTGTGTGTGTGTGTGTGTGTATGTATGTATGTATGTATGTATGTATAATAAAAATGTAGTTTTAAGATATGTTTATGGGTTAAACTGTTCAATATCAAGGATAAAGTGTGTGTAAATATAAAAGTGGACATTACGGTCAATATCGATCAGCATATATAAATAGTCGAACCAAAGCACAACAAACATGGGTTCAAGATTGTGTTTAAGCATGAAACAGACTATCACCGCTGTCAGTTGACATCGGTGTCCACTTTTATATTCTTATATGTTTATATTTTGTATGTAAAGGGTTAAATCGGACAAATATCTTAATATATTTTCTGTTATTTTTATGGATACAGCTTATCTGAGTAAATGTTCTGTTTTAAATTAAACAGTATTAATTACATTTACTGGCCTGAATGTTCGAGAAATTTCGCAAAAAATATACATCCTTCGACAGGAATCGAACCCGTATCCCATGCGGAAACCGTCACTTAGCCTGATAAGCTGCTAAACGATTCAGCCAGGGTAGTTAAAGCTAAGCAAAGCTCAAACTCCTGATGTCTATAAACACACACATTTGGCGACCTTTCTCGGTAATTCATTTCTGCTCCGAAACGTAACTTAACGTAAACAATGACAATATATTATATGCAATGAATTAAAATAAATCCAACAAATAGTTTAATATATTTTCTGTTTATACGTTAATTTTTTATGGATACAACTTATGTGAGTAAATGTTCTGTTTTTAATTAAAAAATATTAATTAAATTTATCGGCCTGAATATTCGAGAATTTTTACATGTGTCCACCGATTAATATTAATTCTGTTTAATTTAAAATAGAACATTTATTCAAATAAGTTGTATCCATAAAAATAATGGATAAACAGAAAATATAATAAAATATTTATATTTATATATAATTCCATGCGAATAATGATTATAATTTTACTATAGCAATTCAGTAAAAATCAGTAGAAACGGGATTGTCAGTGGTCATGAATTAAAGCAAGTGCTGTTTTCATGAAAGTGTTAGATAGTTGTAGCAAAAATGATGTAATATTATGTTACCACTAACCAGCCCAATGGTTAGAGCGTTCGTCTCAAAGAGAAGCGATCACGATTTCATTCGTCGTCCAACAGATCCTAAATAACAGAAGGAAAAAATTATTTTGATGTTTCAAATTAACTTCCTGGGAACTTGTTAGAGATCCAACATTCCTTGGAGAGCATTTTCAAAAGTGACTTGTGGCTGTTTCTACGTTTCCTTTAGAAGATACGGAAATTGAATATTCTTTTGGCTGCACTCAAGGTCATTTGGCCCAAGACTGTGAATTGCAACAAAACAAGAGAATTAATCTTAAAACCTGAGTCATGTTATTAAATAGCCTCGTCAGACTGAAACTTTCACATGGATGTCATGCATGGTGAAATACCTAAACTGTCAGCCACATACAACCACTTTCTCAGATCAAAGGTTAAAATGTCAGTGGTCATGAATTAAGCGAGCGAATTAAGCCGGTGGGGCGCATTGCCAAGTGGATAAAGATGTTGGTTAGATCCATTGACTAGATCCAAAGAGTTGTGCGTTCAATATCAGGCCACAACAGTGATGAACGAAAAACTTGAAGAGTTGAGTTAAAGAGAAGTAACTGAGACATCCGGAAGAGGCACGTAACATGGAACTAGAACAATCTACCCCGGTGGACGAAATAATCGGTTCGTTTCGAATATCCAATCACCTGAAGAAGGTCGGAGTATACAACGGCTGAAACGTTGTAAATATGTCAATGAAGATGAGGATAATAATCCGAATAATGTAAGTAATGCAAACTTGTAGGTTTTTGTGAGACCCACCCTTCTTCGAACCTCGTTGACTGGCGCTACATAATCACGAACAAAGAATTCTACCAAATAACAGAAACCACATCACTTGAAGATTATCAACAACAAACATGCACGACATATGTAATTTGAAGAGAAGATAATGGCACAATGTTGACATTCCACACTACTTCAAACAAAAGGCTAGGATGGAAACCTTTAATTTTTGAATGCACAATAACAGTTAGTAGACTTGAGAAACCTATCTTCCTTATAAATTATTTTAATAGAAAGATTTTATAAATTTCATCCGATCGCAGCACTGGCTGTTCGGTCAATGAAAGCTGAAGGTTTCCCGGTCAAGAAATGGTTCCTATGACAGAAGGGAAAGAGATAACATTGATCCCAGCCTGATGGGTAGAGACAAATAAAGCAGTAAGTAGAGTAGCACTTGCTGTGAATGTCGCCAAATGTTTCCTTATACGAAAACGGCTAATATTACCATGAGAAATTACGAAAACAGATAATACACTTTGATCCCATCCCGGTGGCCGAGGAGTGAAGGAAAACGTAACTCGAGTAAAATTGTCGGTCAATGAATGTTGAGTGTTTTCTTATAATACCAAAAGAAATGAGAACAGATACTACAATTTGTATTTAATTGCCGCCCCACGCTGGTAGGATGTGACACAAGGTCAGTTTAATGTGGGGAGCTCGGTGGCGTGCAGGGATAAAAAGTACCACGCAACCGTCGGTTTCGCTGGCATCGGTATGACTAAGGACCCCCGTCCTTAGTGCCATGAGGGAAGTAGCTGTTTCCAAAGACAGGGAACCTCGTAATAATATTTCGCAGACACAGACACAATTGGGAGATAAAATGTAGTTTTTCCGACCGAGGGCAGATACTACACTTTGATCCCAAGTGGATGACCAAGGTTATTTACCTCACCACCCCGCGAGGCAGGATGTGGCACAAGGCCTTGTTTAATGCAGGGTAATTCCGAGCCCGTAAGCTCAGGCAAAAATCCCTCTTTGACCCCGTAAAAAAACGGGGTTGGGTAGCTGTCTACCACCCAAGACGAGATTCTGTCCTTCTGCATAGCCTCATCTGGGTTCCTCTCCGCCCGAAGGCAGGGAGTTCGACTAATTGCCGAAGCAAGTGGATGACTAAGGATTGAAGAAAAGCGAAATTCTTGTTGGAATAGCTGCTTGGTCAATGAACGCCAAATGTTTCCTTATAAGGAAATAGTTAATATAAATATTACTATTACCATTATTCGTTATCAATGGCAGAGTTAGATCAGGAATATTGTCAGTTAGTTACAGCACAAGGTGTTTTTAAATTGATACATTTCCAATGGCAAGACGTTCTAGACTATTCAACATTTTGAGACTGTTTGAGTGGCTGCTGACATTGGTAATTAGAGAGATTGTTTTGAAAAGGCGAGAGGACGTGTGGTGAAGTTACAAGTCAATTTCGAAGCAGGTGCAGCAAGTGTGACTTATCCGGAGAGTGCGAAAAAGAGGTGTAGATGTTTGCACGAAAAAGTCACAGGTGTTGCGAAGGCGAATGTACGGCAACGAGAAAAAATGTCACAGGATCAAAATGACAGGAATCAGTCAAATACCTTTTTTCATTCCCCTGATCCCTGCCTTGTGCCTTTCGTCTGACTAAAACATTGAAATAGATAAATTCTCTATTAGTTTCTCGACAGGTTGATTTTTTTTTTTTTTTACCTTTCACAGTTTAATTTCTAAATATCTGACACAAACTCAATCTACACCGAGATTGATAAGACAGACGGCCTATATTTTCGTCTGCCGAAATAGGCCATTCCTCATATGAAGTGACTTGGGATTTTATTGTTTATTAATTATTTGCTCTGTAATAATAAATACATTGATCTCTCTTTGTGAATCAGATTTAATATTTTATGTTATTAGGATCCACTTGGATTATAACGGATATATAATTATTTATTCGAAAATTATAACATAAATATGTTATAAAATCACTACAAAAATAGCCATTTTGTTTCAACACCTCTGGTGTCTTATGAAGTGATGATATTGAATGTAGAATAAAAGGTTTTAAAAGGCTTTTTATATATATATATATATATATATATATATATATATATATATATATATATATATATATATATATATATGAAGAAATATAATCTTATGGTGTGCTATATTTATGGTTTAAAGTACTCAATATCAGATATAGAGCGTGTGTAAATATAAAAGTGAACACTTAGAGGCGACAGGCTGTTTCATGCTAGAGGCAATCGTCAGGCCAGCATGAAACAACCTGTCGCCTCTGGGTGTTGTTCAATTTCAATTTTATATATATTATATATATATATATATATATATATATATATATATATATATATATATATATATATGGGTGAGATGTGTAAATTGTCCTCATTTTATATTTTTCTTTTCGCATTTTCCCGTTGTTTGTTTTTGATTTTGTCGACTGCACAGTAGGTATAGTAGGGTCAGTTGGGCATTGTCTATGAGAAAAGCATAACCATGATGCAATTCAGTCCGCCAGAAATTTGAAAACAGCACCCTGTACTGCTTGGTATTCACGCTGAAAGCTCCAATACTGACATTTCAGTGTCTTTAGGTGTCAATCTGAGGACAGTGCAGACGATTCGGAAAGAGTTGGATGATATATCCAGACAACATCAATGCTGCTTGGAGTGATCACTAGAGATGGCGTCGTTATGCCCCCCCATTCATCTTTCCACATGGGCTCAGACTCAACATGGAGGGCCAGATCAAGTGCCTTGAAGAGGTAGTGCTTCCCTGGGCCAAGGGGATGGCTGCTGGTATGCCCTATGTCTGGCAATAGTACTCTGCAACATGCCACACACGGAGGGGAACCCAGTTATGTCTGTCAGAAAATTTCTACGACCACATCAGCCCTTACACTTTGCCCCCTATCTCCCCAGACTACAAACCCCTTGATTATTATGTGTGGAGCTCAGTTGAACGAGAGACCAACAAAACTCCTTGTAATACCAAAGATGAACTGAAGGCAAAGATTATAGCAGCATTCACTAATTTAAACAAGTAGACTGACAAGGAGAGATGGAGGAGATTTCGAAATTCTGAAGGCCTTGGTTGAAGCCAATGGCGATATGATTTGAATAGTTTTTACTCTTTAGTATTTCAAGATATTTTTCTGTAATTTTGGTAAATATATCTGATAAAATGAGATGCCAGTCTTATTTTCATTTTTGCGTAATTTAGACAATTTATCCATCGCACCATATATATATATATATATATAGCCTGATTAATTTAAGAGACTTTTTTTTATTCTATTGTTCAAACTTTCGAATAAAATATTACATTTTGTTATTTAAACAATGTCCGACGATCATTCTTGTTCAATTATTTTTGACTGTCACAGCCATTATCAGGAACCATTTCTCTCCGTGTGGTAGGTAAGATTCCATTAGCTACGTTCTGGTATTTTATAGAGACATAAACACTCTACCACGGTGTCAATGTCTAAAGGTTAAAGATAAGGTTAAAAGAGAAAAGGACAACTTTGAATACAAAGCCTGAGGAGGAGAGTCATTTGGTGACCAGTTATCTCTATTCGGTTCCTCCGAAAAGTGTGATCGGATAGTTTGGCTGTTCAGTTTTAAGAACTGACTTGCTTGCTGGACTTTCATATGTCGAAAGTGACGGGAGAGTCATTTGATTGATTTTGTTCAGAGCCATACCAAACCCTATGGGTTATTTAATGCCAAAATATAAATTATTTTGTACGTAACTTTATACTAAGAGAGTAAAGGTATGTCTTTTAGGCTTGTAGATCATAAAATGTATTGTTGGGAACCTTATTATAAAAATTGACTGTTTAGTTTTGGTTGAATGTTCACTATAAAGCAGTTAAAAAGAAACCTCCAATCTCGCGATACAAGGCCTTGCTGCCGCATGGAGTTTATCCTCATACCCAGGACGAGACGAGAGAGTCTAACACACACACACACACACACACACACACACACACACACACACACACACACATATATATATATATATATATATATATATATATATATATATATATATATATATATATATAAAGATGAGGTTATAGTAGTTCCCACGAGAGAAAAGTGTGTATATTAAAAAGAAGAGAGAAACCGCAAACGTTTTTGGTTGTAATGTGGATTTTTTAAAAAGTATTATACTTATTTTCCATAAATGGAAATTAAATTAATATTTTTTAATATATATATATATATATTATATATATATATATATATATATATATATATATATATCATAATTAAGTAATTCATCGAGTCTAGAAAGCACTTGACTGCCGTTTCGTCTTATATTTGAGACACATCAGCAGTGCGCATCCACTACCGAGAATTAAAACCCGGACAGTTACGCCATCAGGCAAACGTCATACTAACTGTACTAATGGGCCTCGGTGACAAAGATGAATATTTATAGAAATTGTTGAAATGACTTTTTTTATCTGGCATTATTACTTATTGCGAGAAACAGTATTTTTATTGGTTAGGCGTATTTAATTTACTATCTTGTTTTTTATTTTTATTTCATTAAACAGTGAAATTAATAACATCCAGGCTAAATTGGAATTTTTTTAAACTCCGACAGGAATCGAACTTGCATCGCTTTTCAGGAGGTGGGGACGGAAGATGGCGATTGACGTTGCATTTAAATCTTTGAAGATTGTAGGTGACAGGGAAACAAAAAAACTGTGAGAAAAGAAATAATTAGAGTAAAACATACCTCTAGCTATTTCAGCAGTAAAACGATGAGACCTAATTGCAAATCTAGCAGTACGCTTCAAATAACGCAGTTGAGGAAGCAATGAAGCAAGCTCACGAAAACACTTTACATCGAAATATTTATTGAAAAAAGCAGAGGGAATCCATGTCACGGTGGTGAGAAGTTGACTGAAGCCGAGATGCCAGGTCAGGATCCATTACAATACAGACTCTTGTTTATATTTTGCCAAACATTTCGAGATATTCAGCGCACGAACCAATGGTAGATTAATGAATGTATAAGATGAATTGTGACGTGAAAACTTGCCTGGCCCGACACAGTGGACCAACAAGCAAGCCTAGCAATTGTTTCAATATAATCACTCGATTTCATGTCAGTGGAAAACGTGAGGCCAAGAAGGCACAAATAGTTACTCTTTTAGCATAGGCCATGATAACAAAAGGCAGAAAATGTTCTCTATGGTGATTAAATAATAGCAGTTTTGTTTTGGAGGTGTTAAAATTTACAAGCAATATCTTTCTCCAGTTAACCATTGATTGTCGGCCTTTTTCGTGATTAACTGCCAGTTTTACTTCATCGAACTCAATATTAAGACAGGAGCACTTAGCTGTGTCGTCAGCATACATACCTAGTTGGGAACTGAAGACATCAGGAAGGTCATTATTAATAGGCCACTCACGCATTAACGTGATATAAAAGCAAATCAACTGACACAAGCCGAAAACAGGAAAGTATCAGTCATGCTCAGGATTATTAGATTGAAACAGTTTCAAATATCCTTCTATAAGGGTGGAAGGCATGAACATCTGAGAAATATCAAAACCAACCTGACAAAAACATCGTTAAATCTTTTTGAATAAGAAGAAGAATTTTCAGGAATGGAAAGAATTGCTGTCACTTGATCTCCAATAAAATTTACGACAGGTATATAAAAGCCAATCCTTCACATCCAATAACTTTGCTTTTGTACAATTTCTGTTCATATATAATAATTTCATCAAGGCTCCAGGTTTAAACTTGCTTGTGTTGTGCTCCAATACTGTGACCTTCTGCCAAACTTAATAAACATCAATAATTACAACATCAGTAACACTGATAATAATAATAATAATAATAATAATAATAATAATAATAATAGTTAGCATTTTCTAGAATTTTAGTGTTCAAACTAAGAAGGGAATCCAGGAAAAGCAACTAAACACCTTTGTGAAAAATCATGTTGAAAAGATATGTCTGTTAATAGATGTCGTAGCCCCAACCTACAAAGAACATCTTTGAAAAAGTATAAGAAGCTATGTAAATACAAGGATCTTGAGATAGAAATCAGTAGAATATGGAATCACAAAACAACATGACCTGCTGTTGTTGGGCCTTAAGGATCTAGTTCCTAATTGTCCTAATGTATGTACAGTGCAAAAAATCACCTCTATGGACAACCTTCGCATTCTCCATGCACATTAACCACAATTACATAATTTTTCTCTCTAATCACATGACGCTACATCTGTCTTAATCTTCTGATACAAAAAAATATTGCTTCTTGATGTCACTGAATGAAACTTCGAAGGAAAATCGTATTAAACAATGCAAAGGCAAATAATAACAATAATGTTCGTTCCTAGTAAGAATGTAATTTCGATATTACCAAAATGTTGAAATATAGTGCGCAGTAGTGTCACGAAAAGCTAGACGCCCCCTAACAATAATAACGAATAACAGACAGAAACTTCGGTGACATGCCGGGAGCTTTCTCGACTGAAAAGTTCGAAATCGATACTTTCTAAAGATTTCTTTTGTTATAGCGTCATTCCATTAATCGATTGGCTGCTTCGTTGTAGACAACAACGCGTAATTATTTGAATTATAAAAGTGGAATTAATTCACTAATCCATCATAAAATCTCAACCATCTTATCTATTTCAATAAAATGATTTTTGAACAATAAAAGTGAACAGAAAACAGTCATCCAAACAATAGAGATATTTAAGTAAAGCATTGAAATTTGTTAAGCTTTTCACCCCAAGTAAAGCGGAAGTGCCACTAGCACGCAAAGGGTCACAGAGAGTGGGAGTAAATAGACGTGACTGAGGAAAATATAAAGAGAAAGACGGGGAATTAGATGAAGGAATCAGAAAATGTCGACTGACATTATATTTGAATATTTGAAGGCTATAACTGTTAGGGAAGCAAGTAAGAGGAAGGGAGTTTCTCAGACGGGAAGTGCGAAACACGAAGCTATTGGAGTAGAAGAGACAGCTACATTCAACCGTTTCGACAGTGAAAGAGTGGGACCGAGATGCCGACCTAATAACACGTTTAAATTCATGCAGTTTGGGAACCAGCGAAAGTAGCTCGTCGGGGCAGTTACCGTGAAAGTATTTGTAGAAAAGTCAGGGGGAAGCACCGGCAAGTATCTGTGAGAGAGCGACTGTAAACGAGATGCCAGATCAGGACCAACCACATTTCATATCTGTCTCTGGATTTTCTCGAGGACCTTGAGACGAACAGCGCCGGCCCCAGGCCATATATGGCAGCAGTATTCCATGCAAGGGCGAATGCTTGATTTATAGATTTAAAGATTCGACTCAGGCGAGAAAAACATTCTGGCGCGACAAAAAAAAACAATTTTCCTTGCGGTAGATGAAGCTATTGATTCAATGTAATTGTTCCATCTCAGGTCAGCGGACAGTGTGAGACCAAGCAGTCGCAAAGAGGTGCACTCGTGGAGTTGAGCATCAGATATTCTAATGGGAGGGTAAATGAGGGCAGACTTGTTTTGGAGGCATTAAAGTTTACCAGCCATTTCCTGCCCCAGTCAACCACAGATTGGAGGTCCTTTTCAAGACCAACAGCCAGGTTAGTTTTGTCAACGATACCAGATTTGCTATTGAGACAGGAGTAAAGAGTAGTGTCGTCTGCGTAGATGCCGGCTTGGGAACTGATGCCATCAGGGAGATCGTTAATAAAGATCAGTGTAGAACCCAGGATAGATCCTTTGGGAATACCAGCGTTCGTGAGAAAGAAACTGGAGGAGAATCCATTTAGGACGACTTTCATTTCACGGTTTGACTGGAATTATTGTATTAAGTCAAATAATCGTCCTGAAATTCCGTATCTCTGAAGCTTACGAAGAAGGCCGCCATGCCAAACTCTTTCAAACGCTTTAGAGATATCAAGAGCCACGGCTCAAGCTTCTCCGTTACTGTGAAGTGCTTGGTAAACAAATTCAGTTATGGCCTTGAGCACATTCAGCGGGCAAAGCGGAAACCATCTTGCTTGTCAGAGAGCAGATCATGGAATGTAATTTGCTTAACCACTTCGACATTGCTTAAAGCTTCAAAGACTTTGCCAAAGAGTGGTAGGAGACTGATAGGACAGTAGTTAGATAGGTCAGAAGGGTCTCCAGAGTTCTTAAAGACAACAGATGAGGACTTCCAACAGGCTGGAAAGCAAGAGTTGAGGCAGTAGTTATATAGTTTGGAGAGGACAGGAGCATGTTCTGGAGCACATTTGTATCCCGACTCCACCGCTAGCCTTATGGGAGACTAATTTAGAGACGATGCCCAATACCACCGATGAGATTATGTGCAACTAGCTAAACAGAGCTTAAGTTATAAGGGGGAAATCGTGTGTGGGTACACCGGATGAGTCGAGCTTATGAGAATTTCCGAGCAAAGCACTCAGCTTTATCAGCGGAGGAAGTCCAGACCTCAAAATTGTTTGAATAAAAGCGGTATTGTGGATTTGCTGTTGTTCAGTACGCTCTTGCAGAGACGCCAATAATCTTTAGAACCGAACTTGCGAGATACAATATGCTGTTTCATTCTTTCAGCAAATAGAGACTTTGCTTCATTGAGGACACACTCGCACTCATTACGGGCAGAGACAAAGAGACATCTGTTGCGATCAGACATGTCACTTCGGTGCAGATGGAAGAAGTGATTCCTATGTGCAACAGCAGCAGAGCAAGCGGCTGTGAACCAAGAAGAGCGCGATTTAACTTTATATTTTCTAGCGGGGTTGAAAGCCTCAATTCCAGCTTTAGCCCAGGAGGAGACCGCAGAAGCACATTTGTGAACGGGTAGATTAAAACCCACATCCAGGGGACATTGCGAATGAAATAACGGAACGAGTCCCAGTCTGCGTGTTGATAACAGAAAGATATTCTGTTAGTAGGAGGCTCTTTGCTGGGGTGGAGTAGAAGGAGATGTTAACAGACACTACAGCATAATCAGAGTTGCCAAGAGGCCAGAGCTGCGTAACGTGACAAGAGCCAAGGATAGAGTTAAAACAGAGATCGAGAAGGGAGGTCTTATCGTCAGGGTTACTGGGAAACGTATAGGAAAGTCAATCACTTGTGTGAGGGATTGAGTGATTGAAAAGTTAAAGGTTTGAATGCCAGCGAGGTCAGTTATAGAGTGTTTAAGCCACTTGGTATCATGGGTGTTAAAGTCACCGAACACGAATATATGTGCAAATGGATGAAATGAGATGGCCTTGTCAATATTATCAGAAATGCTATCGAGTACACCACAGTCTTGGGAGGATGGAGAGCGATAGAGGAGGAAGAGGTAGCTTACAACATTGAGAAGAGATACACGGGGACACATGTATGAATGGTCAGGTGATTCAAGAGAGAACGCCCTATCTACTGCGAGATGATCTCAAACGTAAACCCCCAGGTCATGCATGTGGGTTTTAGAATCTTTTCTAAGGAGAGGAATGTAACCGGGGATCGTGAAGTCAGAGGAGGACATAGACTAGTTAAGGCAGGTCTCGCAGTGAGGTAGTATATCAGGAGGAATGATTCGACACTGCAGAAGTTGCTTCGAATACCGCAGATGTTAGAAAAGGAAAGTTAAAAGGTTTAGGTGATTTGTTTAGTGCTGGTTTAGGTTTACTTCTTTCATTGTTTGTCATGTTGGGTAATGTTAGTAAATGTAAAGGCCTGAATAGTAGTAGCAAACGGTCATCAAATGTGACATGGGCAGAAAGGAGATGGAGCAGCCTGCAACATGATGTGGCCTAAGGTTTGCTCACCGGAGATACGTGCAGGCGCGTCATGGCACTACAAGCACCATGATATTATGCAACACTTGCTCAGAGCAGCCAGAGTTAAGACTCCTAACTACTAGTCGGGATCTACCTACCCAGTATCCTCAGGATGAAGAGACTTTGCCACAGACTGTACATATTCTAAGAGAATCACGACAGTACTACTACGGAGACCAGAGAAAAGGAAATGAAAAATTCAGAATCTAAGCATTCCTTTCCTAAACAGGAAACAAGGGATGGGTCTCTATACCTGTTTAAGTGAAGTGGGGAAAAGTAGTGACCGGGCGTTAGGTAAACCTATCTACTCCTATTACACACACGCACATAGACACACACACACACAAAAGTGAAAAAAAGAAAAAGCACGCAGCATACAAGAAGCTCATAAACAACGTACGAGACACAGAGTTATGAAGTTTCGACTTCGTTTAATTGTTTGTTTTGTTTTGTTTTACGGCACATCAACTTCAATGGGTCATTTAATGCCGACAGCTTTTTTTTCCTGGTAATATTTTTGTTTTGTCAAAAATCTATTTCTGTTTTTATTTTTTCTCAAAAATGTATAGCTAGTAATATTATTTTTTCTAAAACGTATTGCTGGCAATAGTTTTTGTTTTTTTCAAAAGCGTATTGCTGGTAATATTTTATAATGCTTTTTACCTCAGTTTTGGGATTAACTATTTTTCCATAGCTGGGACCCTAACAGGTGCTACCACCCCGGGTCAGAGTGGACCTGGGAACACCAGCAATTAAGAGGTAGTTCCACGCTCCCCAAAACCTCCTGACCACAGGCCTTGCTGTTGGACGCATTTTATCATCTTAACCAGGACGCGAAAATTAATTTTATCATTATACCCAGGACGCGGATGTAGCTTATCGTCATACCCAGGACGCTTCGTTTAATTGCTAACCTGTACTTTGTAAAAAAGTCAAGAATGACTCCACGACTGTGACCAGGCATTCACTTAGTGTCCAGGGCTAGCATAAATGTTCAAACGACCTCATATTCAAACAGTTCACAATAGAAAATAAAATAACAAGATTGAGTAGTTTAAATTCACTACCATTAGAAAGAAAGGACTTTTATGAAAACAAAAAGAATTAGTAACAGCTGACTAAACAAATTAATACTTAAGTAAACAAATAAAAAATTAGAAAAAATAAAATCGAAAAGGTACATAAGAACGATTAGAATGAAATTTAAATACATACAGACGACAAGAATTGAAAGTACGTAGTTCTTAGGCAATGCTGAGGAATCTGGAATTGTTAAAATGTGCAAAGGAAACAGTTATCAACCAAAAGAACTGAACTACTACATTATGAAAAGCCCTTTATGAGCAAGTTGGAGTAATAGAGAAATATTCAATGAAGTAGAACTAAATGAAAAAAAAAAGAAAATTTCCTTAGTACTATTCATATACTCATAGGAAGAAAACGAGATATTCTAGAAGCTTCCTCAACTGTACAAGATAAAACTAGAAACTTTGGACCAAATAGTCAGAAAATTCATGATCACGTGTAAAACTCTATGACTCAAAGATAATCTTGAGAGAATTTAAATACTCTGTCTATTCGAATAAGTAAAGATTAATAGATTTCATTTCACAAGATGAACGGGAAATCATCATTGAAAAGGAAAATGGGATTTCAAGTGTTTCCCTTTTATAGCCGTCGGATGGGATTTTGAAGTCGAGTTTTCTAAACGGGATCAATGAGCGAATGGGGACAGGCAGAAAATGAGTTCATAAAGGCCTTTGAAGTCGAAAACAAGCGTGGATAATTTCCGGTTGCTGGTCTATATTAATTTTCCCAATGGTATCTAAAAGTAAATCCCGGTCTACGCTTGGCGGGGTTCAGACTCTTTCTCTAGTAGTTCCGCTGCCACCGATCGTATTGCTAGCCAATCGTCGGGATTAGATGAGCAGAAAGTTCGGAGGATGGAACAACTGCGCTATTACACTGCTAAGGCAGAATTTTTCGAGTCCGAGCAAGGGAAGCACTGGATAAAGCAGTTAAATATATTAGAAATAAGGGTTGAGTTCTCATTTCTCGATGTGGCGTTTGTTTTTATTTTTCATTTATTTGTGTACGTGCACCCCGACGTAAATGCATCTTATAATCAATACGGCACAATAAAGAGAACTTCAGTTAAAGTGTCATAAAAGCAATTTTTGGCTCAAACAGTCTGAAGACGTAGAAGCCAGAAAGGAAACGCCGAAAGGAAACGCCGAAAGGAAACGCCAGTTTCAGGAGAAGAGACAAAGAGAATGAATTACAGACGGAATGTACGGTAGCACAGAGGACACTTGAAAAACAAACAGAAGGAAGAATCATAACAACAGAAAGTTAAACGTAGTAAGTGAATAAAGAAAATTAACAATAATTATGGATGCTTTTCATAGATTGCTGACTTTAATCGATCCAAATGGGAACTCTTCCATCAAAAAAGAGGGACAAAAGTATTGGGACAGTAAGGCCAATTCCTTTATTTAACTGAAGAAATTTTGGTCTTTCTGATCAAAAGATGAATATCGCATAAGAGTTCAAAATTTCAGCCTTTGGATGGGACTATATATATATATATATATATATATATATATATATATATATATATATATATATATATGCGTGTATAGTACAAATAAGTTTACGAATTCCTCGTAGTAAAACAGTATATGTATGGAGGGAAATATACGCACGCATATATACACATGCTGACAGGAACACACCAAAATGGAAACAGATCCAAGAGCACATAGGGGTCACTAAAACATTAAAAGATAAAATGCCGATAACTACTCGCTGGACCAACCTTAATTGTTTTATGACCCTTCGCGCAGAACTCTTCATTGACAATTCTAAAAAGAAATTCGGATTACCAACACACAAACAGAGAATGTCTCATATCGAGAATATTTCACATTGAACATGAAGAAAAATTAATTATTTTTAATAATATGTAGAAATCTCCACTTTTACCTGAAGACGGTCGCGAGACCAGAAACACGTGTCGTAAAATTATGTAAAACAAAGCATAATATATTTTTTTCTAAATAAATCCACATTACAACCAAAAACGTTAGCGGCACCTCTCTTCTCTTCTTTTTAATATACATACTTTTCTCTCGTTAGAACCACTACATTATATTTCTTTTATATATATATATATATATATATATGTGTGTGTGTGTGTGTGTGTGTGTGTGTGTGTGTGTGTGTGTCTGGCCAATCGTATTAGAGGATACCTGTCTATTAGGGTGTCTAGCCAATACCTATTGCAGACACTTGGTCAGCTGTATTTGTGTTTATTCAAAACCCACAGACCCCACCTGTGGTTTATACTGCAACTAAGCTGAGCAGACCTTAATTACAGTTTCTGGGAGAGAGCGTGTTATCTAACGTAATCAACAATTTCACCAATGCCAGCACGCTCAAGCCCTCGGCCACGATGACTTGTAACTTCGTGCTAGCATATTTAAAAGTATCTACTCAAATACAGTTTTGAAGTAATAAAAACTTTGTCGGAATAAAAAGTGTATTGAATTAATTCTCTAGAAATTGGTTTGTTTACGTTCGGGATACGAAACTAAGCAATTATCGACTCAATGAAGCAGTTTACACCAATTATGGGTAGTTACAAGCAATATATATATATATATATATATATATATATATATATATATATATATATATATATATATTATTATTATTATTATCATTATTATTATTACCACGTCTTTTGAAGCTAACCACGAGTCGACCCATTTTTGGCATCCTCATAAGAATGAAAGTGCTGCTCAGCCAGGCCAGGTGACATCGATCGGAACAAGTGATAATCAGACGGGGCGAATCCCGGAATACGGCGGACGGAGTAGAACTTCCCATTTAAACGTTTCTAAGTAGGTTTTTACACATTTTGCAACATGGAGCCTAACGTTGACATGTCTCTACTCGTATAGCGGTTGTTTTTCTTCACTGCTCGACTCAAACGCATCAATTGTAGCCGATAGCGCTATTTCCTGATGGTTTCAGTCGGTTTGAGCAGCTCGTGTTAAACTACACACAGTGATACCACCGGACGAGAATAGAAGCTTCGAACCATGGATATTCAAATTGCCGCTGATGTTGATGCATGGCTTGGCTTACCCCACGATCTTCTACACTTCGGGTTATCGGCGGTCACGATACGATGCAAAAAAACTTTCCTTTTCTGCCATTGAAGCAGTTCAAACGTGAAAAGACGCCGTTCGGCGTTTCTCGTCTTCAACTCAAACGGCACCAAATGTCCCTGCTTTTGAACCATTCCTAAATCTTTCAAACGTTTCGAAACTGTTGTGTGATCAACTCCTAAGGATTCTGCAAGTTCAACTTGCGCCTGACATGAGTCTTTATGGAGTAATGCTACCAAATCTTTGTCTTCAGACTTTTCCGGTGCGCCAGAGCGTTCTTTATTCAAAATCATTAAAACGTCTAAACCAATCTCCGCATGGTGTTTCCAACAGAGCATGGTCGCCGTATGTCTCAACAAGAATTATGTGTGCTTCAGCTACAGATTTCTTTTGAATAAGGTAGTGTAGTAAATTTCCCCGCAAATACACTTTCTTTGGCGCGAAATCCGACATGTTTAACGCTGTGTAAAAGTCGTTTACATTTCGGCGAAATGACATAGACTTAATTCCAAACTTCCTTTTACCATCTGAAACTACACGCACGCAGTTCTGGGAACGCCATCTGTTGAAAAACAACTTATATATATATATATATATATATATATATATAATGAGAGAAAGAACAAATGGAGTAAAAATCCGCAGTTCGAAGCATTTACGTTTTAAAACAAGTGTTCAATACAAAGTAGAGAAACTTATTATTATATTTTTAATTATAACAGATTATCACAAAAATATTTTAGAATCGTTACACAAAGGCTTTCATTTTTCAATACTATGATTGTACTTTCTCATGCGATGGTAGGTAACAGGTTAAAATGATTTCTTAAAGTAATTTAATTATAATATATATATATATATATAAGTGAACATTGAAGTCAACACTCAGAGGCGACAGGCTTTTTCATGCTAGACGCAATCGTCAGGCCAGACGATTGCGTCTAGCATGAAACTGCCTGTTATTTCTTATTAGAGAGGTTATTCACTTTCTCTATCTTTTGCTTTCAACGTGCCCTGTGAAGGTCAAATTCTCCACACCTTCTTTCCCCATTATCAGTAAAGTTTCTTTCTGATTGCTAACAATCACTTGAAATTCTATCGTCTCGTTTTCGGCCATCATTTCGGCGCAATGGGCGCCAAATTTCGAATCTTTCCTTTTGGTTATAGTTTTAAAATAAGTCACAATAACCACAATAAGCAGTTTATTTCGCAAAATGGCCTTCGTAATTGATGCAAAAGATCGTCATTTTCCAATGAGCTATAACTTATATTCTTACGTTTCTCTTGTAGTTCCTATTCTCTTTAAAACTACATCGTTTCTCAGTGTGAGAAATCAAACAATGTTAATATGAAAGTAACAATGGAGCAGATAAGTGTCGCCTCGAACTACCTAAGTGTGGATTGTTTAAAATTCTGCATTGCTTATTGTAACATTCATTTTGAGACGAAGACATTTGGTCGAGGATTTTTCATTTCATTGTTCCGGATCCGGAAGCCAAATGTAATTCTCTGAATCAATAAATAGGTAAATGGTAAAAATCTACAGATATTCTAAGGCGTGGTGTGCGAATTGTCAGGTCACCTAATTATAAAAACATGTCATATCAGGTGGAAGGTTCTTTCAGGCTATAACTTCTTAATACCGTTTATTGATAAACCATTTTTTTGCGTCTAAGAGTAAATAAACATTGCTATTAATTCTTTCTTTTTTATATTCGATTAGCATTGTTCCTGATTCTTTTTTTCTTTGTTCTGTTCTTTTTCTTTCTTTATGTCTTTCCTCTTCATGTTTCTAGTTCTTCTTTTTCTTTTTTTAATTATTTCTTCCTTCTTTTCCTACCTTTATTTCTTTCTTCCTCCTTTTCCCATTCTTTTTCTCTTTCTTCTCATTTTTTTTCTTTCTTTTTCTGATGATTCTTCCGACTTTTTCTCTACACGTTCTCCATTCTTGCATGTTATTCTTCTCGTCTTTATCCTTCCTCTTTTCTCTTTCTTTTTTCTTCCGACTTCGACATTCATTTAGCGCTTCTTATTTCTTTATAGTTTTTTTTTACCCTTTCCTTATATTGACTTTTTGTTTTTCTCTTTCTTTCTTTTCTCCCTTATTTTTCTTCTTTTCTTCCTTCTTTCTTTTTTCTTTCGGCCTCTTTTTTGCTCTTTTTTCATTTTCCCTCTTCTCTTTCGTCTTTCATTCTTTCTTTCTTTCATTTTTCTTTACCTCCTCATTTTCCCTCTTTCTTATTCATTTCTTTCTTTACACCCTCATTTTTCGTCTTTCTTCTTTTTTCCTTCTTACTTTCCCCTTCGTATTCCTCTTTCTTTCTTTCTCTCTTTCTTTCTTTTCCCCCATTTCCCTCTTTCTTTCTTTCCCCCCTCATTTTTCCTCTTTCTTTTTTCTTTCTTTCTTCCTTTCTTTCTTTCTTTTCCCCCTCATTTTTCCTCTTTCTTCCTTCTTTCTTTTTTCTTTCGCTCTCATTTTTGCTCTTTATTCCTCCCTCAATTTTCCTATTTCTTTTTTCTTTATTTCATTACCCACTCATTTTTCTCTTTCTTTCTTTCTTTCTTTCTTTCTTTCTTTCTTTTCCCCGTTTTCCCTCTTTCTTTCTTTTCCCCTCATTTTCTCTTTCTTCTTTCTTTCCCCCTCATCTTTCGTCTTTCTTCCTTCTTTCTTTTTTCTTTCGCCCTCATTTTTCCTGTTTTTCTTTATCCCCCTCAATTTTCCTCTTTCTTTCTTTCTTTCTTTCTTTCTTTCCTTTCCCTCTCATTTTTCACATTTCTGTATTTTTTTTTATTCTTATTTTTCCTCCTCATACTTCTTCTTTCCCCTCTCATAGTTTTACATTTTCTCATATTTTTTATGGGAGCTCGTCCCTTTATCTACACTTCTTCGTCTCTCCTCCTCCTTTTCTCTTTATTTTCTACTTCCGTTTTTTATCTTTCTTTTATTATTGTTTCTCTTTTTTCTTTTTTCTTATTTTTTATTCTTTATTTCCTTTTCTTTCTTTCCTTTTTCTTTTGTCTTTCTTTCTTTATCGCTGTCTCTTCCTTTTTTGTTCTTTGCTTTTATTTCTATTGTTTTTTTCTTTCCTTTTTGTCCTTTATCTTTGTTCTTTTTATTTCTTCACTCTTTTTCTATTTTTCCCTTTCATTTTGCCTTTTTCATACCTTTGACGTCTTTTTTCTTCACCTTTTTCTTCTTCTCTTTTTTTTTTTTTGTTCTTTTGTCTTCTTTTTCTTTCTTCGTTTTGTTCAAAAACCATTAATTTCAGAATTTGATTGCCAATAATCACTTGAAATTCTATTTGACCTTTGCCCACTCATCATACATAATGGAGGCTAATTTCGAAATATGTCTTTCCTTTGGGTGATGCCTTTTAATATATGTTGTAACAATAATCAGAATAAGCAGTTTATTTCAAAAAATGACACTCGTAGCTGATGAAAAAGATAATCATTTTCCAACAATATTATTCTTCTTCACAATTTAAAAAAAAAATATACTGTTATCAGGAACACGCTCTTAAATAACCAGTTTTAGCTGATTCCGCGCGATAGCAATTTACTTCCTATTTATAGAACTTATAATTATTTTCAAATGCTCATTATCATTAATCTTAATTATTCTTAATTATTATTAATTAAATTATCATAGAATGTGCCCCACTCTGGCTAACGGAGAAGAGTAATGACACATCAGCTATTTGACTTTGTTTCTTCCTTTTCTTTGTTTCTTCAGAAATTAATTTACGTTTTAATCTGTTTGTAACATTTTTAAGAATAAAACTCATACAAGGTTTAGAAAATTATGTGTCATTTTAAAGCTTATTTCATGCGCTTTCTTTCTATTTAATCCATTTCAATATAAATTATACAGGGTGTCCATAAAATTTGTGTGCACTTTAAAAATTTATAACTTTATTTGAATTTGCGATAGAAATAACTTTTAAAAAGGATTAGAAAGAAGTAAATCTATATTTTTTAAGGTTTTATTGAAATTGAAGTTTCCACATGTCCTCCATCATTAGCAATACAAAAGGCAATACGATTTTGCAGTTCACGGCAAACATTTGCCAACTGATTTACAGTAACGCCTGAAATCACATTAGTTATTTTAGCTATACTAAAAACTAGGTACATTAAACTTTATAACATTTTTTACAGATTATTTCTATCGCAAATACAAATAAAGTTATAAATTTTTTGTGCACATGAAGTTTATGGGCATTCTGTATTTTGGTCAATTTTCAGATATTCAAAGTTAAGACGTTTAATTTACTTAGACACAGTCGCAGTGCAACAGGAAGGGCTAGAAACATCAGTAATACATTTTTTAAATGAAAAAATTATTACCAGAAATAGATTTTTGACAAAATATTACCAGCAATAAAAGTTTTGTCGGCATTAAATAACCCACTGAGGTTAATGTGTCGTAAAACAAAGCAAACCAAACCAAAACAAACCCAGCTATGGGCAAATAGTTTAAACTCAACCTTGTGTAGAAATAGGTTTTAATACCAGAAATACTTTCTAATAAACAAAAAATTATTACCAGTAATAATTTTTTAAGGAAAAATTATTATTACCAATACTTTAAAAACAAAAAATACCAGCAATACAAACAGCTATACATTCTTTGAAAAAATATGACCAGCTATAGATTTCTTCAAGAAAAAATATTCTCAGAAATAGATTTTTGAAGAAAAACATATTACCAGCAATAAAAAAGTTTGTCGGCATTAAATAACCCACTGAGGTGTTGATATGCCATAAAACAAACCAAACCAAACCCAGCTATCGGCAAATAGTTAACACCCAAATATATTAACAAAATATTCCCCAAAATGAATATTTTAGATTATTATTTACTTTTTAAATTTAGACATTATGAAAATATAATGGCACCACAAGGAGATACGCATACCTCAACACCCATGTGGTGCCCAGAAAAATATCATCAATGTCGTTTATTCCTTAGTATCCATGGGTCCTCGAGGCCCTAAAAATATCAAACATCCTTCTCTAATTGACCCAACCATGATCGATCACCACCCAGCCAGCTTCACGGCCTCTGTTGATTGAATGCAGTCGTTATGATTTAAGCTATTTATTGGTGTGAATATTTTTGGATTTCAGCCAATAAAAATCGACTTTACAGTTTGTGCGGTCTCCGTTTGCCTCTTGAATATCGTTGACGCTTCTCGACATTATTTCCAAGTAAGTCGCTTGGATTGATTTGCAGGCAGTGTGTAATGATTAGAGGATCGGGACAGGAAATCGCTGAACCGAGTTCAAATTCTGGTCGACAGAGTTTGCATTCACTTTCGCACAAATACACATTGGGAAGATATGAATCTATCTCATCTACCCCAAATACGGGCTAAATTGAAGGGAAGGCTTGATTATCCGTGGTTGGCAACCGGTGTCGGAGAAAGAAAACTCTAAATTCAAAACCGTATCTACCTCTGTTAAGGCACATATTCGAATTATAGCTGGAGATCTGTCAGCATAGTTTCAGTATCAACGAGAGTTTGGCTCTTTGAAGAAATCTAAATAGGCAGACGGACATGCTCAGAAAAAATCAGCTATGCTGAAGAAAAGAAATCACGGATTTTAGTCGAAATAACTATGATGATGAAGCGTCGTCTTGTGTTCGAAACGTTCTGGTTGGGTCTAAAAACGCACCTTCCTTGATTTCACTTACATAAATTTATTTTTGATTGATTGATTTTCTGCTCATAAAACCTTTGCAGGTTATTTCAAGGCAGAAAATATTTTTATATTGTAAAAATTCTGTGGCGATAATAATGACGTATTGTTAAAAGGTTTTAATAATTAACCCATAGCTCTGGGGAGAAGAGAGACATTCTTATATTTCCCAAGGGTATTTGTGCGTAAGTGATATAACGAACACAACTGAAATTGGAACACAGCTAGCCGATTAACAATTCCGAACCATTATCCATTACACCAGCCGCACATCCAAGCTTACACACCTGGTATTCCCAAGCGGTCACCCATCTAGGTACTGACAAGGTTCGACATTGCTTAACGTTGGTGATCATACGGAAAGCTTCACACCCTACATAATCCTGCCTTCAATTTTAACATTTTCTGTTTCCTTTATATCCTCTTCACACTCAACTGTGTTAGGTCAAACAGCCTAGCTTAGCCCGTGGTTGCTCTTGAATAGCAGAAAAATTGCTTCAACTTCCTGAAAGATCCATCGCAATTCTCTAAGGGAATCACAATTTTTAGCATAATTTGAACAGCAATTGTAATATTTGGAAACACCATTTCATCTCCATATTGAACAATGCATTTTAGAGGCTCTTCAGGTCTTGATACTTTCATATTGACTTGATAGCAGCGATCTAAATATTTGCCAAATGATTTATTGCTTGTTGCTTAATTAATGAACGTTAAACTACAAATTACACTGGTCAACAAAAAAACTGTGAAATGGTGTCGAGGCATCAACAATCTTTTTTAGCTAATTTGAGAGCATTGAATTTGAAAATGACTCTTGCTTGGTTAGCTACATTTTATGCTGTACAGAAATTTTGGGGAAAAAAAACATTTTTTCATTTGTTTTCTGTATATATGATATTGAACGATGCTAATATTTCTCAAAATAAAATCGTAGAAATCTCTTAATTCGCATTTAATCCAACAAATACTGGTCTACATTATTTACATTAATCGGACTAGTGTCCTCATCTTTGTCGCCATATTTATCACAACGTTTCGGCCGTTGTACGCTCCGGCCTTCTTCAGGTGGTTGGAATTTCGAACCGAACCCTTTATTTCACTCACTGGGGTAGACTGTTCTAGTTCCACGTGCCATGTTTGATGGATGTCAGTTATCAGTTATCTCCTATTAGGTTTATAATACCCAGAAATTCATACCCAGATGTCCTCAAGGACACATGGCACAGTGGATAAAGGCGTTGGTTAGATCAAGTGACAGGACCCAAAGAGTGTGAGTTCAATACGGCAGTGGAGAATTTTCAGAGGAGAAACGTTGTGATAAATATGGCGACAAAGGTGAGGGCTATAGTCCGATTAATGTAAATAATGGGCATAATACCTCATCTCAGAAATATAGACAAATACTGGTCTATTTCTTGAGAAATACTGTTTTTGCAGTAACAATCAGGCTCTAAGTCTTTAAAAATAAAATGATTGAATATGCCAATACGAACAAGTATTTTCCTCAAATCATTAAATTAACAATAAGAACTATGGTTAAATTTTCTCATTCTTGATTGTCTGTCATGTTCCATGTTATTTAAGTCCCCTTTGATACTCAAGCAGTCTCATATACAATGGAACAGGTGCATTCAATTGGGATGTCTTTAGTTGGAGTTTTTTTCCAATTGTGAAAACAAAATGCCCTCAATGTGTTTGGTTTCCTTCGTTAGTGAAGGGATAAAAGTGATGGAATAAATTTATGAATATCAAACAGAAGATTTTAGGGTTTCATTTTTTTGATGTCACCTTAATTATCAGGTTTTCTAAAGTGTATTACTGATAAAGCTTGTAAGCTAATTTAAGTTTTGACCATAAATTCAGAACTTTTATTTTAAAATGTTTGACTCAAAAACTCTTTTTTGTAATAAAAAATACTTTATTTCAGCTGACTGACATAAATTGCTCGGCTTGCCTGAAAATTGATGGGTTTTTACGACCTTTATAAATTCATAAATTGATCTTTTTTTCCAAAAATGAACAATTTCAGTACAGCGAATATTGTAGCTAACCATGAAAAACTAAAGTCATTCTCAGAATCAGCAACATCAAATTAGCTAAAGGACGTGTTTTGTTTCTTGGCACCAAAAATCGTGTTGACCTGTGTTATTTCTTCAGTTGTCAGGTCCCCACCCAAAGTGGCGCTCATGACATCTGTCTTACCCTAGATATGATACTACCTAATTGTTCCGTAGAAACAACTACAAATATAGGTAGCACAATAAAACCATTTTGCCAGAAGGTGGCGCAGTTTCTGTATTACAACCAATATCCGATTCTGACTTCTTGATCCATATAATAAAAATGAGAGATATTTCATTTAGAACGGTACTACAAGCTTTAGCTACTAGAGAAATATGTATATTACGGTTTACACTGTCGATAATTAGATTAATTGGGATAAAATCCCGAGAAAAGTGAAGTAAATTGACTGAAAGAAAGTAGACAATCTAAATCTATCAAAAGATCAATTTAATTAGGATCATAAAGAGACATAATAGAAAATAAATCGTTTAGCAAGAAGTAATGAGTTATGTGGAATAAGTAGAGCTTAGAGCGTTTTAGATGAATAACATGTTGCGAAGAATGAAAATGAACGCTGGCAAAAGAATATAAAAGGAAAAAATGGAAGAAGGAAAAGAAGAAAAGAATAAATGGTTGCATTGGGACGAGAAAAAAAAAGAACATTATCAGAAGAAGAAAAAGAACGAAAACAATTCTCGTAATGTCAAAAGTATTAAATAAGTTGTAATAATATTATTGGGAAAAGCGTCGAGAGACTTTTTTTAATGCTTTGTGTTTTCAGAATATTGGTGAGCATCGCTTTGCACAGAATTCTTCTCTTCATTATGTGTGAAGTGACATGACTTCTTGGGGGAAATAGTGGAGTACTTACCCATTACTTTCTCCAAGACATTTGCTTTCTCCTTCACTGGCTGCCACCCAACGATAAACATCTGGGTTTATCCGGAAGAAGAAGAAGAAGAAGAAGAAGAAGAAGAAGAAGAAGAAGAAGAAGAAGAACTGCAAGGACAACAACAACAAAACCAACAATAATCTTTAAAAAAAAGGCATAATGACTGTGTAATACATAAGAGGATAAAAATAAGATAAGGGGTTTAACCTCTGTAGTCTGACGACAACTACCATGGTGTGTGGATCTGACAAACCAATTCTTCAATTCGCTTTCAAGGTTTGAATCAATAATTAAACGGGGTTTATTAAAACAATTATTAGACAAAAGGCTGTTTTAAAGCAAATCAAAACTCGACAACTTTTAGCAGCTTTTGTCATGTATTTATTAATTTTTAACAAAGTTAATTCAAAAACACAAATTATATTCATATATTTCATATTATAAAGCCATTGAAATAGTCTTTACACTATGTCAGTCCCGACAAAAACTAAATTCCAAGTTTGTAAGAATTTCAAATGTAGTAATATTCAAAAATAAAAAAGAAGACGTAGTAATTAAAAATGTCGACTTCTTCTTTTCGAATATTCCCAAAACTGCGAGGAGAGATACCTAATCTTTCTTGAAGAGGATTGTTTGATCACACTTATGTTTCAGCAACACACACATATGGGCAGTGAAGATGCTTGTGCACACTTATGCTCCATCAACACTCACATATAGGCAATGACTATTCTTAAGCCACTTATGTTTCTTATACACTCACATCTGAAGATTCTTGAACCCACTTCTTTCATCAACACACACATATGGTCAGTGAAGATGTTTGAGTACATTGATGCTTCATCAAACACACATATGTGATCAATGAGGATGCTTAATGACACTTATGCTTTATCAAAACATACATAGATGAGCAATGAAGATGCTTGAGAACACTTATATTTCATGCACACACACATTCAGGCCATGAAGCTGCTTGAGCACACTTGTATTTCATCTACATACACATATGGACAATAAAGATGCTTAAGTACACTTATCTCTCATCAACACACACATATGGACAATAAATATGCTTGAACAAACTTATGTTTCATCAACTCACACATATGGATGATGAAAATTCTTGAAGCCACTTAAGTTTCATCACACTGACATAGTCAATAAAGATGCTTTAACCAATTTACGTTTCATCAACGCACACGTAGACAATGGAAGTATTTGAGCAAACTTATGTTTCATCCGCAGACACAAATGAACAATGAAGATTCTTCAACACATATACATTTCATCAACACACAAATTTGAGATGTGAAGATGCTTGAGCACATATATTTCATCAACTCACCCATATGCTTCATCAAGACCCACATATGTGCAGTGAAGCTGCTTGAGCATACACGTATCATCAACACGCCCATATGGGCAGTGAAGATGCTTGAGTACATTTATGTTTCATCAACAACTTCATATGGGCCACCTGTTGTTTACACTGCAACCTTGCTGTGCAGATCTTATTTACAGTTTATGGAATAGAGCACCCACCGTACAAGGTCAGCTGACACAACGAGTGAGAACAATTTCACTGGCAAGTCTTGTGTCAAACAACACTTTGGTTTTCAGATCGTTTCCACAGACATGGAAAAATCGACCATATTTAGAATAAATCCCGGATCTTATGATGTTCTCACCTTTTGTCCTGTATGAATATTAGACATGTAAGTTTCGATATATAAAAATGTCATGGAGATTTTGTAGTATTAGAAGAACAAAAAGAAACGAGAAAGAATCAGGAATAATGATTAGTAAGCAATCAGAAAAGAAAAATGAAAATGGTGACAAAGAAAAATAAATGGAAAAGATAAGAAAAAAAGAAAATTGAAAGAATAAAGATATCGGGGAATAAAATGAAATAAAAAACGATAAAAAAATAAACTATTCATTGTTTATTTTTTCATCGTTTTTTATTTCATTTTATTCCCGATAACAAAAAGAAAAATTGCAAAAAAAATAAAAAGAAGAAATTACGTAATAATAGAAAAAAGAAGGAAAAATTGAAAACTCGAAGAAAAAGAAAGAATGAAAAATATAATTCTGAAAAAATGAAAGCATGAAGAAAAAGGAAGATGAATGAAAACAAAACGAAATGAGAAACGGAAGAAAAAAAACGGAAAAAATCGAAAAATAAACGACGAAAAAGAAGAAAGGAAGAGGAAAACACGAAGAAAAAGAAGAAACAAGTAAAAAGATAAGGAATGAAAATTAAATTGAAAGAAAAAAGAATGAAAAAAGAAAAAGAAAGAACGAGGATGAAAACAAAAAAGAAAAATTTAAAGAAGAAAATAATCAAAGAAAAAGCAAAGCAGAATAAGAAAGAAAATGGAGAATAAAATGTAAGGCAAAGATAACATAAAAAAACATAATATCGAAAAAGAAAAAAAAAGAAAAAATGAAAGCAGTAGGGAAAAAAAGATAAGTAAAAAATGTATGATTTTTCTCTATATTAGTCCCATGTCCATTCCTACGAACATTTCAAATAAAACAATTTACTATGCAAAAGGAAAAAAAGCGGCTAGAGATTGAAAGACTCGTCGACAACTGAAACTACATGCTAGGCTATTCGAAATTAATACTGCAATAATTCCTTTTCGCCTGTAAACTGTTACTGATAACATTTATTAATAAAATGTATGATTTTTCTCTATATTAGTCACATGTCCATTCCTACGAACATTTCAAATAAAACAATTTACTATGCAAAACTACACCCTAATAAATTAACTTACACATTTACATCGAAAAAATTTGCTGTAAAAATATAAATAAAGTGTTTATTTATCTACGTGTTCTGGAAATAAAAATGGCACAAAGACGTATTTTTAGTGGGAATCATATGTGCACATGGAATTGGTAACAAAAATGTCATCGGTCTGACCCTTGGGCCTTGACCAACCCTCTTTTAATGCAATGCGTGTTTTCGAGCCTATCACGTGATTAACAATAAATATGATATATCAGTGCATCTCGCTCGTGAGCATTGTGATAGCGACGTAATCGCCTACTAAAAACTACGTCACAGATTCCGAGGCTAAAAAAGATGAAAGGAGAAAAAGAATAAAAAATCCGTACAGTAAATGTAAAACCCAAAAGTCGAAGGAAAATGGCATTATAGGAGGCGGCCTTTAAGTTCGATATCAAGTAACTTCCAGTTTGTTGAAGCTATAAAATAATTATTTACAAATGAATAATTGATAGGAATTTCTCTATAATTAGCCAAATTCCAAAGCCACTTAAAATTTAAATTTCATCGTTCTTATAATTTCTAAGCAGCAGTCTATTGGTGTTAAATGATTTTTCAACATCTATACTTAGAATTCTGTAAAAAAAAACGGATCTTTTTAATCAAGTATGAAAATCTTCTTAATCAAAAAGCAAAAGAATAGATTAATATTTTTTTCCGAAAATAATGATATCTGTGAAATAATGATCCATTTATTTCGTACAAAAAAACTATTTTCTTACAAAAAATTGCAAGAAAATATTTTACGAGATAAATGTATCTTTACTGAACAAGCGCCATTATTCGATGTTGTTCTTTGTGAATGTTTCTTTTTTTTTTCCTCTTTCAATATTGATATGAATTTCTTTTCAACTTTTATAACAAACTCAAATAAACTTACAAAAATCGGATGATTATCTCTGAACTTTCTCAGAGAATATTTTACAACCGTGAAAAAACAAAATAGGAACCTGGCTGGTAGCAAGTAGGGTGATGAAGGCAGCACTTCCAACTGATTTTTCTTAGCGATCATGACAGGCATGTCGCTACGAGGTTTCTTCCAGATGTTAATTTTGTCATATTTTTAATATCTCAAATACCGGTTGTGCGGTTAAAAATATAACTTTTGAATTCCACGTGTTCAGCCTCCCTTGGAAAGGATCTTTCATCAATTGTGGCGATCCTTTCTAGAGATTTTTCGGTAGAATCTCCTGTCCTTAATGACAAATAGATCATGTGAAACCCATTTAACAATTCTTCACATTTTATCGAGGTCAGGGAGTTGGATTATGATTGGTGTGTGGTTTGTATTTGAATTAGGGTTAGGGGTTAAGGTTGGGGATTAGTGTTAGGGGTTAGGGTTAGGGTTAGGGTTAGGGGTTAGGGTTAGGGTTAGGGGAAAATATGATGGAGGTGCAGAATTAAAAATTTACTGATCAAAATTAAATAACCCGTTGTGACATTTCCTGACATTCAAGATGTTATTTCTATAGACAATTCAGCATTGGTCAAGAGAAAAGTTCCAATCCTCTTGCACGCCCTCTGCTCTGTGGAATTGACTTCCAAGAGGGTGTTTTTCTTGATCGCTGAAATATTAACATGTTCAAATCTAAGATTAAGCATTATCTTCCCCACATATCAGCATAAACTGTGCCTCTTACTATGTCACCCTCTAGTTCGAGTGGCTCTTGGGACTTGTATAGGGTGAATATCACTGAAAAAAACGTCGTTCAACCAACGCTCCAGAAGTTGAAAGATTTGAGCAACAGAACTTTGCCTCATTCAACGTGCTCACCAAACCTTTCACAAACCAACTCCTACTCGAGGTGCTTGGTTAAGTTAGAAGGCAATTTGTGCGGATAGGAGAGGAAGATAACGGTTAACTTTAGACTTGGACAGGTTAAGATTATAGTGATCGGGGAAACATCCTCTTGGGAGTTCTGTTCCACAGAACAATGGATCGTGGGAAGAAGCTGTTTGAGTGGAACTTATTTCTCACTAGTGGAATGCGGAAGGAATGTGTGTTGTTTGCTACTATGTAATTAGCATGACGTATTCAAGCCGTGAAGATTTGCCGTGGCGGATCCTGGGAATATAGTTCGTCCGAACATTTTCCGTGGAAGTAGCTGTAGAGCAGTGAGAGGCTTTTGCCATTAGTGAATAATTCATCACCCACAAGGGCTCGTAGACGCTCCATTTTGGGCCTGTTCTGGATCTTGTAATGATAAAGGATAGCAGGAGGAGTGAGGTACTTACTAGAGAGGTATAGAGAATCCACCATTTTATATGCATCCTTAGCAATGGATCGTACGTTTGAGTTCAACTTAAGGTCAAGTTCGAGTTTGAGGCCTAATAGTCTTTCAAGGCACGATGCCTCCTCAAGGAGACAGCCCTTCATCGTGACTGTCGGGGTCTGATCAGCGATGATGGAATGTAAGTAAGTTTTTTTTGTTTTTGTTTTGATGCATTGAATGTAATCAACCAGTTTTTACTCCATTGAGTAAATTATGCAGGATCAGAAGAGAGATCAGTTGTCAATCTCCGGCCATCAACAGGTGTGCTTCTATATGTTCGTAGCATCGATATAGATTACCGGAATAAATAAAACTGTGTTTTGTTTAACAAAAAAGTTCAGATTCTTAATGACTTCTATTTTGACCAGTAAAGTTTTTTCTGTGCTGTGATATGTCGTCTGAAAATTAATTTCATTTCTGAATCAACCGATAACTTTTCTTAAAAAGTTAATATAGCAGGAGTTATCTCTCTTGGATAGAAGATTCTTTTGTTAAATGATACGTGTGGTCCTCTTGTTCTGGAACTTTATTCTGCAAAACTTATCATCTCGATTAAGTCTTGTACTTTTTCGCTCTGTTACCGTCACACATATATATACAGAAACGAGTTTATTACTGCGGTAAATCAACCCCGAAATCAACCAACGTCATTATGCTAGTTTTCTAAGTGTGTCTTAGTTTGGCACAAGGCTGAAACTATGGAGCACCTAGAGAGGATCTAACTCATTCAATCATAATGCAACCAATACCATTATTGTGGCTTTCTAAACTTCGCTAAGATGTGGCACAAGGCAGAAAGTATGGGGCCCTCCAGTGAGGTTTGGTTTGGTTTGATGTTTTAATGGCATATCAACCTCAATGGGTTATTTAATGCCGACAAAGTTTTTATTGCTGATAATATTTTGTTTTGTCAAAAATCTATTTCTGGTTTATCGCCTTACCCGGGACGCGGATGTAGTTTATCGTCATACACAGTGGGGGTCTGACTATTTAGTCGTAATTTAACCAATGCGATTATTGTGATTTTCTAAGAGTAGTTTAGATGTGACACAAGGCCGAAATGTAGTTTAGATGTGACACAAGGCCACAGTGAAAATCGAACTCACTATTCAGTCGTAATTCAACCAATCCCATTACGTTCAGCTACAGATTCATGGAGGTGAGCTATAATGGGTGTGTAGATTGTATTCGATCGTTGTGCCACTTGTAGTGCTATTATCAGTTTCGGGCTTTCTTTAATTACAGTTGGGGGAACATTGGTCGTCGTCCAGAATAAAGAACACATTTGCAGCAGAGATTTCGTGATTGAAAGTCAGTAACTCATTGTGACATTTCCTTATATTTATGATTTTATTCCTCGAGACAAGGTAAATATTCCTTGCAACTTCTCAATATGGAGAGAAAATGCAATGCCACAAAAGAGTATCATCTTCTGTCATTTGTACGAGGCCACATCAATTCAATAGCCAATCAATTTGACATTAATTTTCTGAATATAACTCTACAGGTCACGGCAGAAATACCTCCCACATATGCCGCCATGAAAGACATTAACTAGATGAAGACGAATATCTTACCATTATGTAGGAGGTATATATGGGAGGTATATGTGGGAGTTATTTTCTGTCGTAGCCTGTATAAACATAAGACAGATATCATAACAAAACAAGAACCTTTTATTCCCAATCTAATGTGTACATGATCAAATGTGTTACCCTACGGACTGGTCAATATGTAGATTTTCGGTAAAACATATTCTGCAATAATTTAGTACTTTATTACATTACGAATTGCACATGATTCAGAAGAATTTTAACAGGAAAAATCATAAAAATAATATTTTAATAGAAATTTTACATATTAACCAAGATAAATGCTAAGGTTTGAGCTAAAGTTATCTTAACACAGACACAATAAATTACGATTCGATAGATGTTGATAAACGTTACACTACCCACAGATAGATAGATAGATAGATAGATAGATAGATAGATAGATAGATAGATAGATAATGAACAGTCAGTGAGAACTATTATCAAATTTCGGGATAGATATATACAAAGAAAAATACAGAGAGATAAAAGAACGAGATAGATAGATAGATAGATAGATAGATAGATAGATAGATAGATAGATAGATAGATAGATAGATAATGAACAGTCAGAGCTATTAGGAAATTTCGAGAGAGACAGATACAAACAGCCTGAGAAATAAATAAATCTACTGTTTAATAAATAAAAACAGAACGTCTACTCAAATATGAGTATATATTACAAATAACGTTTAAACAAATAAATTAAAAATATGTCGGATTTAGTCCATTTCCTAAAAATAGATAAGATAGATAGATATCCAAGAGAAATATTCCTAAATTAAAATGAGTTTGAAATTGCATGATTAATTTTATAATTCAATCTTGTAAAATAACGACCACATAACATTGCATTTATTATAAGGAAAAGATAATCACTGAAAAATATATAATCTGTTATTTAATCACAAATATAAATAAATTATAAGATTCCATGTCTGATGAAAGATTTGCCTGCCAAACCACATTACTGCTGTGAGCAAGTAAATGGTTTAAGAAATAACAAAACAAGTGTTACAGATATATCATATATTAAACAGTAAGTACAAGAGAAGATTATTACATGACTAGTGAGTGTGTGTCGGTTGACCAGTTGTTCAATCTATTCGACTGTTCCTCCAAGGCCTTCTCTCCTACTAATCTTATAGTAGGCGGGAGTGTCCAACATAGACAACAATTACTGATACTGATCTTTCTGTTAGAAACTGAGAGGAACCAGCATCCTCAATTCACCGTCAAGATTTGTCTACATCTCGGACCTGCCTGGTCACTCTTGTACATTTCAAATATAACGTATATTAAGTGCTTAAAATACATACAACTTTGTACAAATTAATTGAAACAAAACGAATAATTCCGTATTTTTTCGTATTTTTCCTATAAAACATGACCCAGTCCACATATTCGTACTTCGTATGTCCATTCCACGAAGTCATTCCTTGCAGATTGACCACAGATTCTCGATTGGATTTAAATCAGGAGAATTTTTGGGCCATTCTATAGTACTTTGATTTGGTCATCGGTAAGGCTTGCTAGTTTGTTTGTGCAGTATTACAATTTTCGTACGCTTCCTTGGGGTAACGTCAATTACAGACAATGATCGTAGGAAAACTAATCGACAGTCGAGACAAGAGTGTCTGGGCGTGATAAAAATCTGATGCAATCACGGATGACACAATATTTTTCAAAGCCAAAAAAATTTCATCATACACCCCGAAAATAGATTCATATTACTGCCTACTAGTGAAAATGATCTCATCTGAAGAAAAAATAGAAATTGATTACACCCTGTCACTCCAGTGGGTCTAAAACTGACCATATGGTTAAAGAAAGGAGACTAAAATAGTTTTTTCAATTCATTTGCACAAGGGTGCAATATGTTTAACAACACAAGCTTAGTCTTGACGTCGTCTTAGGAATAATGTAAGGACCAAATTGGTTAAGCATCTTAGAATAAAAACGGTGAAGTTCGGCGCTGTGGCTTTGGATATCTCGAAGACGTTCAATTTATGGTATTTCTGGAAGAATTTTTAATCTGATTCAATTTGTTAATCAAATCTCAAAATAAAAGATGGCTTGAACGGTCACTGTTTTAGATCTTTTTGTATTAATCTTCCAGGCTTTATTCTGGAACTTATGTAGTTCTTAATTTTCATCAACGACATTCCTGATGTCCCCGTTCTCAATTTGGTATCGATGCCGATGATACAACTTCTTACTTCTGTCTTCATAGTACGCCAGTTTGGTAAGTTCAAAATGGAAGCTGATGACAAAAAATGATCTACATTCTGTTTTTCGAACATCATGACTGATGCTAACCCTGCGGGAGAGTAACTCATTGTGTCTTCTCTAGTTTATATTTTCCAATGACATGAAGTGAAAGCTCATATGTAATCAATTGCTAGAGGTCTACTGCTAGCAAGGTTGGTTCACTGTGGTCCTATACATTTATAACTCTACCATTTAACCATGCATTAGATGTTCATTATTTACATTATTTGAACTATTGTCCTCATCTTTGTCGCCATTTTTATTACAACGTTTCGGCCGTTGTATGCTTCGGCCTTCTTCAGCTGTTTGGAATGTCAAACTGAACCCTTTATTTCACTCACTGGGGTAGACTGTTCTAGTTCCACGTGCCATGTTTAATGGATGTCAGTTATCAGTTATCACCTGTTAATTTTCCCTCTGAAAGTTCTCCACTGCATTAACCGGGTATTCAATTCACACTCTTTGGGTCCTGTCCGTGAGGACACATGCACATAAAGGCGTTGGTTACATCCAGTGACAGTGCCCAACGTTGGTCTCACAGAAAACTAGTATATCAGGAGACTTTTCAACGAGGAACGATTCTACAATGCAGATATTAGATCGAATGTCACGGATGTTGGAAAAGGAAATGATAAAGGGTTTAGCCGATTTATTAGATCTGGTTTAGGTTTATTTTTATATTGTTTTATGGTCATGTTGATAGTGGAAAGGCCTAAAGTAATAATAACAAAAGGTCATCGTATGAGACATGGACAGAAATGAACTGACGCAGACTGCAACATAATGTGGCCCCAGGGTTTCCCACTTGAGGTGCGTGCAGGGACACCATTCCATGCGCGACATGGCGCTACAGACAGCCCGATATTATGCAACTGTTGATCAGAGCTGCCACTCAAGAAGCTACAAATGAGTTAGGGCTCCTAACTACCAGTCGAGAAGAGCAACCAAAGAACTGCCAACCGGTACCCTCAGTATGAAGAGACATTGCTACAGACCGCACACATCACAAGAGATTTACGACAGTAGTATTACGGAAGCCAGAGAAAAGGAAAAGTTCCGGGAACCCCTTCCTAAACAGGAAACAAGGGATGAGTCCCTATACTTGTTCAAGAAAAGTGGGAGGAGTATTGACCGGGCAATAGGCTAGCCTATCTATTCTTATTACACACGTACACAGAAAAATCAAAATGAAAAACAAAAAGAAAATAATTAGCATACAAGAAGTCCATCAACAACTAAATATAAAGTTTCAAATGCCGCGAACTGTGAATTTCAATGCCGTCAATTTGCACGAGTCGACAGAAAGAAGCGAAATAATTCAAAGAACTAATATTCATAGTTTATACAAGGGAGAAGACTAAATTCGCTTATGTGGTACCCAATGAGGATCGAAGTCACTGTGCAGTCGTACTTGATCTAGCGAGACAAGCTTTTAACCATTACAGCAGGTCGAAGACCTCAGTGGTGATTTTCTAATTGTAGCTTAGATGTAGCCCAAGGCCAAAAGTATGGGGCACCCAGTGAGGATCGAAATCACTATCCAGTCGTATTTGATCTAAAAAAACAAGCTTGTTAACTGTTACACCACTACGACATTTTTCTGTTATGCATTCTAAGCTAGAATGTGGTTTAATGGACAACGGTTCGAAATGAAAACACGATAGAGCCGAGTTCGAATTCTAGTCAGGTTCGTTACTTTCACTTACGCGCAAATACTCTTAGGAAAGGTATAGATCTATCACTTGAATAGGAAGACAGGTTGGGTCCTCTAGCTTTGAGCGCTGTCCCCCTTCTACCAACCCAGTCATGAATCGAAAGAGACATGATCGCCCAAGCAGTTATCACGTATGACATTTAACTGAAAGAGTCAATACTGTTTTAGGCGAGGAGGTTGTGGAGAGACATGATCGCCCAAGTGTATATCACGTATGGCACTTAACTGACTGACTGATTCTAATGTAGCAATCTAGTTTATACTATATTCTTCTCAAACACTTACAGCAACAAGACGAAAATTTATTCGAAAGAAAAGTTTCTGGTCTGGTCATTCGCAATATCCAAAATGTCCCGATTGTGTCTTATTGATTTTTTTCTTGGCAACACAAGATGTAGAGAAATCGACAAAGTGTGAGTTCATTAAAACCTTCTGTCTGCATCCTCATCAAATTTAGAACATGAGAAAGAATACCCCAAAATAAAATTAGGCCGTACTTTATATAGAAAAATAATTTAAGTTTCCTTTAACCGATGAATTATTTCATTAATGTACTTTTAATCATGTCATCCGCAAAAAATTAATTTATAAAAGAATTTATTTCTGGTTTTATTTCTTTTTCAATATTTTGCTCAAATAATTTAAAGACGAATTTTTATTGGTTACTTTGGTCCGATGGTATGAGAAGAATAATGACTAACATCCGACTACTTCGTTGGCGCTACAGAGTCTTCTTACTAACCTAGGATTAGTAAATATAGAAATTATAGTTTTATATAGATAACGCTGGTGGTTCAAATCGAGATAAAAACCAAGATGTATAAAGCTGATTTTGTAGACAGGCAATCAATAGCACTAATTAGCAAAAAACAATCTATATTGATTATTCCCATTTTAGTCGTGTTCCATAAAATGTAAGCTTAGTAAATAAATGGTGTTCCAATAACTTAGAGCTATTTTAGATTTTAAGCGTCTAATGATTTTTTTCTTTTTCTTTCAGATTTAACAACTTAAGTCTTTGACAATTTCAACCATGGAAAGATTAATAATCAAACAATGTGTTAACGTTATCGAAGCTTATTATAAAAATGGATGTTCAAACAGAAATGCAATGAGAATTTCCCATCATCTCCCGAAACAGAGAAGTCAATTGGCCCCCACGATCGTGCGACTTGACGCCTTTAGATTTCTTCCTGTGGGGTCATCTCAAAAGTAAGGTCTATGCCAACAAGCCAACAACAATTCAACAGCTGAAAGATGAGATAATATTGGTGAGATCGAGGAGCAACTATGCAGTGACGTCATCAACAATTTTGACCATCGAGTAGAGATGCGCTGCCGAAGCCTTGGAGGACATTTGGGCAATATTATTTTTCACACAATTGGCATGTCTTAAATAACATGATTCAATAGAGAAATAAAAAAATTTTCACCAATAACACTGATTTATTTACTGTTGGCTTTGATCCGTCTTAATGAAACATCCTTATATATAATCCGTCTTAATGAAACACCCTTTATATAGAAGCTCCAGTAATCTTTTCATAAAATCTTTACTTTCTCAGATAATATTAAGAAGATTTGCATACATATTTCCCACAGTAGATGTAACAACTGCAGGTAGTAAAAAATCGTCAAAAATGAAAATGTCTTGAAGATAGCGAGATGACATTTCGCTGAAAATATTATCGATAAAGCAAATAAGGAAGTTTTGGGAGCAAACGTTTATCAATCATTATTTCGACATTTAACGTCGAATACGCCAACTATAGTTTAAATAATAGGGCGTATCTAGAAAATCATTGTTATATATATATATATATATATATATATATATATATATATATATATATATATATATATATATATATATATATATATATATATATATATATATATATATATATATATATATATATATATATATAGGCGTGGCTAGAAGATTCGCTTTTTGACCATAAGATCCGGGTTCGATTCTCACCACGGTTGTTTTCTCACCCAGGAGACTTCCTGATGTTATCGGTCAGGAGGAGGCAATCCCAACCTGCGGTACTATTGAAAAGTGCCTGAAAACCATACCACGGGTTAAACCCAAAACCTTGTGAGTGAAAATGGACAGACGGAACACTTGAGTCATCGTGACAGAAGGTTTGAGTGTGATGCCCTTGTTCCCATTTTTGATCAGGCTAAATAACACACTCTCTCCCAAAAACTGTAACTAAGGTGTGCTAAGTATAGTTGCACTATAAACTACAGGGTGTTGAACAAACACAAATGTGCTTGAGCGAGCCTCTGCAATAGCCCCCTCCCCCTCGTCGACGGTTATCCTCGTATACCAGTGGCCACCTTTTAGGTATATAGATAGATTTCCAGGTTACACTATAGTTCAAAAATGTTGACATGAGTCCAATTTACACGAGAGCTAAAAAAATTAGACGTGAGTTCGTTTTACACTATAGATGAACCATGGTCTGGTTTACAAGAGAGTAGATAAAAATTAGACATCGATTCTGTTGAGACAAATTGTGCTGTGAGTTCAGTATTATGGGAATGCTCCACGGGTGTGGTTCTTACGTCTGCTAAAAAAAAAATTTCAGAGTTTTTTTATGTAAATTTCTACAACTTATTCAGATTCTATTTATCAAAAACAGAACAAACATGCACACACACAAACACACACAAACATATACACACACACACACAAACCTAATTGATAGGCCTTTATCGTAAGTGAAGTATTTGTACATCTTTCCTTGGATAGTCCCAGAAATCAAGCCATCTTGTACATCACTGCGATGACGACTTCTCTTTGTGCCTGTCTCTCTCTCCTTTCTTTCTTCTCCTCTTTTTCTCTCTTTATCTTTCTCTCTCTCTTTCTCTCGCTCTTTCTCTCTATATCTTTTTTCTACCTCTCTTTCTCTTTCTCTCATTTTCTCTCTCTCTTTGTCTCTCTCTTTCTCTCTTTTTCTTTTTCTTTCTCCCTCTCTTTCTCTTTCTCTCTCTTTCCTTCTCTCTCTCTCTCTTCCCCTTCCTCTTACTGTTATTATATATACGATTGGCTTTCTCATCGCCTATGTCTGAAGAAGTTAAATATAGTAAATAAGTATACAATTCGATTTTATACGTGCTTAGTTTTCTCTTAGCAACCGCAGGTATTTATTCAATTCGTCCACTGAAAGTGATTGAAGTCTGAATAACAATTAGCCCTGCGGTTGTAATTGTAGACATTATGAAATCCTCTGGCCTCTTCCTCTTCCTACAAAGGAGTGGCGTATTCTTGGAGATGGATCACGAAAGTCGAATTAGTCTTCCTTGCTTTAGGACATCTCTACAAAATTAATATTCGCTAATTGTTTACATAAATATATTTTGTTAATAGAAATATTTTTGCAACGTTAAAAAAATATATATTGAAGAGACAAAAACAGAGACGTTACATGAAAATATTAATACCAAAAAAAGAGAAGTAATAAAATTATTACTCTGAATTGGTCATATCGAAATGCAACAAAAACGACAACTGAACCTGTTTATCAGTCCTCGAGGACAAAAAATGTACACAAGATCTGAAAATGAACACCAAAGACTAAATGTTATATAAAAATACGACACGTACAGGCTAATAACCTTTAAGCCTACAAAGCATACAGTCTACTTCCAGAGAGATGTCTGGTAGGACTTAATATAAACAGATTCCAACACCTGCAAATTAAATTTAGTATTATCTTTCATCGCTACTAAGGACACATGTTTTGGCTGTATGACTGTGCATATGGGTAGTTTCGCTGAACATCTTCTATTCACGTACCTATGCATATTTGCCACCTTACCCTTGCGAATATTGTTTGTTTTGTTTATTTAAAAGCATATCAACACTTTATGGGTCATTTAATCCCGAAATTTAATTTTCTTGGCAGTTTTGAAGTAATAATAATATGATGTAAGTTGTTCTGCTTTCACAAGTGAGTACATGGTAGATAATGCTCAAGTTTTATGCATATACATGTTTGCATGGATATAATTACTAGAGGAGGTGACAGTTGTGTTTTAAGTTGTAGTTTTGTTGAAGTTATATTTTGGAATACAATTTGATAGTTTTAAGAAATTGTAGAATATTATATAGATTAATATCATAAGATTCTTTCATGTTGGTTGTTTGTAGATTTTGTATAGCGGCATATCAAACTCTATGGGTTATTTAATGCTGAAATCTATATATTTCGAACACAATGTTGTAACTTAGGGAAGGTTACTGAATAGAATAATCAAACGAAGGTCGTTAATGGACGATAATACTTAGGACAAGAACAACACATATAAGCGTAGAAGTAGTCAACTGCTAGAAGTGAGTCAAGTGAATTCCACAATCAAGGCTCGGCCATAAATTCCCCGTAGACCCCGTATAAAACAGAGTCGGTAGCGGTTTCCCAAGACGAGACTCTATCTTTCGACAGAGTCTCGTCTGGGGATCCCCCTTTGCCTGGAGGCAGAGAGATTGATCAGCACAGTCGGAGACGAATCTCCAACTGCAGGATATCAACCAACCGCCCCACGCCATCAGATGTGGCAAAAGGCCTAATTTAATGTGGGGGTATCCGAGCACGTAGGTTCGGCCAAAAACGGGGTCGAGTAATGGTTTCCCGAGATGAGACTCTACCTTTCGATGTAGCCTCGTCTGGGGATCCTCTCTGCCCAGAAACAGAGAGTTTGACCAGCACAGCTGGTGACGAATCTCCGAATGCAGACCAACATACAGTATTTACTACTTTATTTATGTGAATGGGGACATACCCATTATCGTCCGTAGGTATGCTACAACAATGTTATAGCTTAAAGTAAATATATTTGGAACGCAATTGTATGCCTCCAAATACAGATAAAATGTATTCTTGGTCATTTTTATATAGAAAAATTAAACGCTGGTATTTTTACTAGAAAAATGTATCTTTATACCTGCATTGTGTTTTTTTCTTTATTTGAAGGTTCATTATTTACGCATAACTGGACCCTGACAAATGTTACCACCCCGAATCAGCCTAGAACTGGGAATAACAGTAATTAAAAGATGGTTCCTGAAAACCTCCAATCTCTCGATCAGAAACCTTGCTGCTGGATGTAGTTTATCATCATACCCAGGACTATGAGAATATTGACTGGTACATGTTGACTTATCCGTGCCTCCAGCCTTTGACCGCTTTTCCGACATAGTCAGTGTCACACTGACATTTGAATTGGTAAATTAGCGAACTGACATGGTGAGAAGGTAGAACATCCTTCCGTGCCGGTCTCAACATAACACGTGAATTGGCAGACATCGGTTTTTCACGGACACATAAATCTGCTTAGCCAATTTTATCGTCACGTCACCAATCGTAAATTCAATGAATACCAGACTGAGTCAAAGATAATGAAGGATAGACTGACCTTTGCCCTACGCCAGGTGCTTTACATAGATTAACCGTCTTGCATAAATCCGTCTTTAGAATGGCGATAAACTACATCCGCGTCCTGGGTAAAAAAATAAACTATGTCTTAATTGCCGGTGTTCCCAGGTTCACCCTGACATCGGGTGGTAGCAACTCTTAGGGTCCAAGTCATGGGTAAATAGTTATTACACTATGAAAATATAAAAATAGGTTTTAATCCCAGAAATACTTTGTAAAAAATTATTAACGGCAATACATTTTTGAAAAAAAATATTACCAACAATACAATTTTTGAAAAAAATTATACCAGCTATACATTTTTGAAGAAACAAAAAATATTACTAGTAATAAAATTCTTGTCGGTATTAAATAACCCATTGAGGTAGATAAGCCGTAAAACAATACAAATCATACAAAGAATCGAACTTGTTTTCTTTGTTTATGGGGTATTAACCCATTGGTCTATTTAATGCCGATTTTTTTCTTAAATCAAGCCTTGTATTTAAGCAGTCAAAAAGAATTTATTTTAAATAGTGTATGTTATCTCACTTAACTTTCCTAAAAAAACGTCGCTAGGGGACGCGTTTTAAGCGTATAAATAGGAAATGATATTATCACTCATTCTCTTTCCTCTTATATCACTCTGGCAAAAGTTGTAGGTGGGAGAAAGTGTCCCTACTGGGGAACGTTCATATTTAATGTCTTTTCTCGTGACTTTTTATACTGTTTCACATACGTCTCTATCTCGTAGGCCGACACAAATTTCACACACACAAACACAAATTTCAAATCTTTATGAAACTAGTCTTTAAATGTTTCTTCTGTAAAATATTCTATTAAATATTTTTCTTAATACATGCATTGGGATTTTTTTATATTGTTTTATGTTACTCATTTATTACTTGGACTCACATACGAGTCCGCAAAAATTGTTACGGGAAAATAGTACCAGGAGAGATGAGTTTTCTGCATAAATTCAACAAGCATTAATAATAGTAAAACTGCTGTTAGCTATGGTTTTATTTTTTAAATTATATTTTTGAAATCAGTTTCATTTCATTTAAACCTGGAAGATGTAAAATGGATCAGTATTTTGAATAATTTCTTTTAAGTTTGTTGATTGGTAGAATTTTATGTGGATTAAATTAAAATTACTGCTGTTTGTCTATATGTGTTTTATGTTAAATGGTTCTTGGAGTGACACACATACCAGAGAATGGAATGAATGTCTGAGATACATCTATGGTAGGCGCTCTATATCCTCAGATATTAAATCTAATTTAGTCAGCATGAGGTCAAAATTGTTGAGCACTCTGAGATTCGAACACACTACACTGGTAATTGCGCGATACACTTATGAAACCCTCTACACACATCGCTCAGCGAGGCATCATCCCGTGTTCAGACGACTGCAGGGGGGAGGGCTGATTTCTTATGACAAATGCCTAATTTAAACTTGCGTCGGTTTTATTGATTGGCGTAAGTAAATCATTTATTGAAATAGTTTTTGAAAATCTGTACATAGTTATGCTATATGACAGTGAAAGCTGGACAATCTCCTCACAGATGAAGAAGCAACAGAAATGTGGTTCTACCGAAGGATGCTGAGTATACCATGGATTGAACATGAAAGAAACGAAATTTTAAAGTTTTAGAGAATTTTGCGACTTTGTTCTACTATTTAAGCCATAGCTGGAAAAGAGTGTGAATTCATATGTTTCCAAATGGTAGTTGCACGTTTGTGAGTGTAACGAACTAAATTTGAATTCGAACTCGGCTCTCCAATTCCTTAATCCTCACCGTTATTCATTCACTTCACTGTGCCTTATTTAATCGACGGGGATAGATTACTCTCGTTCCACTGAACACATCTCGGGATATCTCGTCTAATTCTCATTTGTCATAATGACAACATCGTTGAGGACAATAGTCTGAATGTAAATAATGTAATTATATGAGATTACTTAAACATTTCTATTGTGGTACGATACACCTAATTTACATAAGTGGAGTACCGACCATATAAATTTGGGTTGGTACCGGAAGACGGGAGATTGTAAGAAGAGATCGAATCGAGAGACTCTGCCCGACTGCGATTTAGTCAACCCATTCTGCAGGAACAGTCTTCCCAAGAATATACCAAAACTAACTGTAAATATTGTGTACCTTTTCCTAGTTTCAATACATTTTGTTTACGTACATTTTGTGTTGTATTATTATTATTCCATGCTTATCCAAGTTTCAACAATGGCGACGAGGTATAAAGAACTTTATGTTACGGAAAAAAAAAGAATTAATAATGGATATCCTTCAACAATTGGGACAAGTGGAAGAACCCAGGCTGAAGAAAAAAAAAAATCATTAATTAAAAGTCGAACATCTAATGGAACGGAAAAGTATTCTGAAGTTTGGATAGTTAAAACTAGTTAAAGGACGACTAAGCTTAAAGGAATGTTCACTCAGAAAAATCTGGAAGGTGGCGTAAACAAATAACGGCGAAAAAAAAAAATGCTGGCCGACTAAAAAAAAAAAAAAAAAAAAAAAAAGCTGGCCGACTAAAAAAAAAACATGCATGGAATTAAAAGGAGCACAAATACAACGTGTCGACTTTGAAAGGTAAACGAACTTGTAAAAAAAAAATTTGTTATTTTTTGTTTGTTTGGTTGATCAACAATATTTTATAAAGCAAGACATAAAATTAAAAAGGCGTAAGTTGTTTCGATTTTTTTTTTGTCTGCTTATAGTATATTCGTGGATACACAATTTAAAAAGTATATTCTTTGTTGCATGAACACTATCAGCTAAAAATGGAGGAATTATCCAAAGTCATAGCTGAATTGTTTAAAGCCCAGCAGTTGAGTCAAGCTGAGTTAGTCAAATCCCAGCAGTTGAGTCTGCAACAACAAAGTGAACAGTTTGCCTTATTAAGAGAACAGAAATTAGCACAGCAGAATTATAAAGAAAGGCAAGAGGAGTTGAGTCAGCAACGTCAAAGGGAACAGGAAGAAATGTATGTCAAGGTTTTGGAAATTCAAGTTAACATTGGAGAAATTAAACAACATTCAGGCAAATGAAAGTAACTCTTCATATTCTAATAACATCATATTTAATTCGTTGGAAACTTTCAACTATGTGCCAGACGAAGGAAAAACATTTGAAGCGTACTTTAAACGATATGAAGATATTTTCCACACAGACTGGGATTGTAGATTTTATTCTACCGAGAAGAACAAATGAATTGGAATTCTCGGAAACAGTGAAATTGCTAAAGTTGTTTGGAGCAAATATGTCGCTTTGGCATAAGCGATGGTTATGCATGAATGTAGCTAAATCCGACGATCAGGATTACTTAACTTATGCATCGATAGTGAATAGACATTGTGACAATTTCAGATTGGCAGAGATTACGGTTGAAGAATTGAAGTGTTTAATTTTTGCTCAAGGACTGGTATCCAGTAAGAGTGCCGAAATAAGACGTAGAGTTTTGTCTAAACTCGAATCTGAACAAAACCTTACCCTGCAAAAGTTAGCAGAGGAGTGTCAGCGGGCCGTAAGTTTAAAGAAAGAGTCTCAAAAAATTGAAGAAGCTGGTATTGCTTATATTAAAAAAGTGAAGAAACAGTCAAATTACCCATCAGAAAAAAATTGGATTAAAAATTCGGCGTATTTTAAAAATAGACAAGAAAAATTAAATGAAAAAAATGAGGAGAAAAAAAAAATGGTTCCGCCATTTAATTGTAGACGGTGCAACGGAAGACACTGGGAGTTAAATTGCCCATATAGAAATAAAAAATGTTTCGTGTGCCACAAGAATGGTCACAAAGGGTCGTGTTGTAAAACGAAAAAAGTCAATAGCCAAATTAGACAAACAAATTCAAATATCAAATCAGAGATTTGAGGAATTAGGTGACGACTGAAATATTTAAAAAGAATATCAAATTTCAACTCGATTCGGGTTCAGATTTAACAATAATGAACTATAAAACATGGAAAATTTTAAAAAGGCCTACAATAATGAAGTCAACGAAACGCGCTCGAACAGTGACTGGAAAGGAAATTAAATTCGAAGGCGAGGTTGTACTTCCCATGAAATTGAACAGGATAGTTAAAAAATAAAAGTTTCATTCTGAAAAATGGAGAAAACTTGATGGGTACAGATTTTATTGAAACATTCGAATTGTGGGATAAACCGTTAAACTCTTTCTGCATAAAAGTAGAAAGTAATACGCAAACAAGACAGGACATTAATGAGGAATTAAAAAAAAGTTTCCGGAAACTTTCACACCTGTTCTTGGAAGATGTAACAAGTTTGAAGCCAAATTCGAATTAAAGGAAAATACTATGCCAATTTTAAAAAGAAACGTAATGTGCCTTTCGCAAGTGTAGAGAAAATTAACGAAGAACTTGATAGGTTGGAAAAAATGGGAATTATTTCGAAAGTAGAATCTAATTCATGGGCTGCGCCGATTGTGTGCATAAAAAGAAATCAAACCAAGTCAGTCTGCGTTGATTTTTCGACAGGGTTGAACTCGGTAATTAAGGACTACCATTACCCGTTACCGAGTCCGGAGGAGATTTTTAACAAGCTAAATGGTGGAGTTATATTTTCAAAAATTGACTCATCAGATGCCTATCTCCAAATTCCCGTCGAAGAGGAATGTTCGAAGTTACTAGGGATAAACACGCATAGAGGGTTATTCAAGTACAACAGGCTTCCTTTTGGTATTAAAGTGGCACCTGCCATTTTTCAACAAGCTATGGACGCCATGCTGAATGATTTAGACTTTGCGTGCGCTTACTTAGACGACAGAGCGAATCGGTCGACGAACATCGAGAGCATCTCAATCAAGTATTTAAAAGATTCAGGACTTTGGATTTAAAGTCAAAGAGTCAAAGTGCGAATTTGGTTTGGAGGAAATTAAGTATTTAGGGCACATAATCAACAAAAATGGCAGATGTCCAGATCCGGAAAGGTCCATTGCGATTAGAGACATGCCGACGCCCACTAATGTGGCGATGCTACAGAGTTTTCTAGGGCTTGCAAATTATTCATTAAAGGAATGTCAATTTAATTCATTTGAATGAACTGCTAGAAAAAAAGACAAGGCATGGGAATGGACGGTAGAATGTCAGAAAGCTTTTGATGAAATAAAGAAAATGCTTACGTCCGACCTCTTTTTAACCCATTACAATCCAAAACTGGATATTGTAGTGGCAAGTGACGCTAATTCATACGTGATAGGAGCGTGTATTCAACACATAATGCCAGATGGTTCTAGAAAACCAATTGCACACGCTTCGAGAACTTTGCTCCCAGGAGAAAGAAGTTACTCTCAGATAGAAAAAGAGGCACTGAGTATCAATTTTGCCATACAAAAATTTCACAGGTACATCCACGGCAGACATTTTATCCTTGAAACGGATCATAAACCACTGATCACTATTTTTGGTTCAAAGAAAGGGTTACCCGTTTATACAGCAAATCGTCTGTTAAGATGGGGAACCATTCTTCTCAATTATGATTTTAACATAAATCACCTATCATCCAAAAAGATAATTCATGCGGATAGTCTATCAAGACTAGTACCGAGTCAAGAAGATTCGAAGAATCAATTATTGCAAATATCAGAGCAGATTATGAGGTGAAAAGCATGGTAAACAACATTGTAAGAGAGCTACCGGTTACGCTAAATGAAATTAAAAAAGAAGCTGAAAGCGATGATTTCATTTTAGAAATTAAAAGCAAAATGGTAGCAAATGACCAAAAAGTGCAGGAGATTTTTTCAATAGGTGATGGAGTTTTATTATATGGTGAGAGAGTAGTAATACCAAAGAAGCTGCAGAAAAGAATACTTCGGGACTTTCATATGGGTCACCCGGGTATTAATAGAACAAAAAGCTTAATGCGAAGCTTTGTGTATTGGAAAGGAATGGATGTGGATATCGAAAACATGGTTCATCGATGTAAGGGGTGTGCGTTAGCAGCTAAGGCACCACCTATAGTACACAAACCATGGCCCAAGACGGATCATCCGTGGACAAGATTACACATTGATTTCGCTGGTCCAGTAGAAGATTTTTACTACTTAATAGTGGTAGATAGTTTTACAAAATGGCCGGAAGTACTACGCTGTAAAAAGCCTACGTCCAATACCACAACTTTTTTGCATGAACTATTTGCACGGTTCGGTGTGCCAGAGTGTATTGTGAGTGACAATGGTACACAATTCACTTCTGAAGAATTTAAGGAATTTTGTGAGTTATATCAAATTAACCACATAACGACGCCTCCGTATCATCCGAGGTCTAATGGACTCGCAGAAAGATTTGTCGATACTTTAAAGCGAGCTCTGAAGAAAGCCTCAGGAGTTCCAACAGAAAAGGCGCTTCAGCAATTCTTACAAGTATACAGAATCACGCCAAACCAGAGAACACACTCAAACATGGCACCAGCTGAACTAATGTTCGCTAGGAAAGTTAAGTCAGTGTTTGACAAGCTTTTGCCAGGAAAAATAGAGTAAAAAATACCATGTATACAGCGAGAAAAAGATACACTCCCCGGAGAGAAGGTGTTTTTCAAGTGCTATAAAAACAACGTTGAGTTCTGGGAACGAGGCATAGTGGACAAGAGAATCGGTGACCTGATTTACATAATTAAAGGGCCGAAGAATACTCATAAAAGGCACCAAAACCAACTTAAAAAAGATTACGGTATAGAGCAAGAAGAGTGTATACCGGATGAGGACGAAGATCCCATTGATATAATGTATGATATGTTTTCATGTAGAACCTCCACAGAATACACCTGAACCAAGAAGATCCGGTAGGAAACGGAAGTTGACGGACCCATTGAACGTGAATCCAAAACGGAAAAAAATATTAAAATTAGGCAAATGGATCTACAAAGAAATGGCCATAATCATCAACCCATATAGGAAGCCAATTTGAATCAAAGGATTCCAAGGCTTGGGAGGAGGGTGTTGTGGTACGATACACCTAATTTACATAAGTGGAGTACCGACCATATAAATATGGGTTGGTACTGGAAGACGGGAGATTATGAAGAGATCGAATCGAGAGACTCTGCCCGACTGCGATTTAGTCAACCCATTCTGCAGGAACAGTCTTCCCAAGAATATACCAAAACTAACTGTAAATATTGTGTACCTTTTCCTAGTTTCAATACATTTTGTTTACGTACATTTTGTGTTGTATTATTATTCCATGCTTATCCAAGTTTCAACAATTTCAAAACGGAATTTTGAGGGCAAATAGACCCTCTCCCACCCAACGGCATGTTATGGGAGATGAGTTTCTCAACGACTGCCTTACAGTTGGTGTCTGGATTTGTAAGATAATAGTAAACATTTTTTTATAGAGTCGCTACACCTCACCCATCCTGTGCTGCAGAGGCTTGCTCTGGGGTGTTACGTTTTCAAGGTCGTTAACCCTAGAACACTAACCATGGGTATATAGTACCCAGTGCAAATTTTCCTTTTTTTAATTACAATTTTCAGTACCTGATTTTCTTACCTAAATAATGTTTTTCAGTTCCTATTAATGTTAACTCAAAGTACAAAGTTTGAAGTGCATGCATGTAAAATATTTTAAATATAGATTTATATTTAATATTTTCAAAATCGGTTATGGTTAGTAGTGGTGTAACTTTAATTGATGGCTAGTCTTCTAGGGTTAAGTATACATGGATCTTCAAGATTGGAAGATGTTACATAGTTTGTGTTTGCTTGCATTAGCAGTTGGGATCACTATCGGTGGCATATCCCTATTTCTACCGGTTGACTCTACAGCCACCAACAGTTGTTTCGAAACGATGATAATAATCATTTCCGTTAAGTGAGACTCAGTGAGTATTGAGTTCACTATAATAGTAATTGTTTGTGTAACTCAACTGGTTGCCATTTCTCCACGGCGTGGCATGTATTTTGTATATTTTACTTTATTCTGGTAAACAATGACAGATGTCCGACACCCAGTGAGAATCGAATTCAATCCAGTTATAAAGGTATGCGAGTTTAGTTTTCTAACTACTACTCCACGGCACTGTATCTATCTCTTTATTTAATTAAAAAAAAAAGATGGCTAGCAGATTGTGTTGTTCTACATTTAAGTACCAGCCTTGAAAATCAGTATTCGAATTCCCCATCTTTCCTTGCGTTCTGTAACTAACCACCAGCGTAAAAGATGAAATGCAACTACTTCAACCACAAAGTAGATCCAATATTAACTAAACTTAAATCTGACGTAACAGTTAAGGAGCAAGGAATCAGCGAACCGAATTTGATCCCTGTTTAGGCTGCCGTGGCACATTTTGCATTAATTCCCTTGATAAAAGGCATGAACCTACTCCTTCCTGTCCCTTCGCCAAATAACCTTCAGAAATTACTTATTTCTGGTACATCACCATTGTTGATAGAAAATTCAGTTGATGATTACTCGAGAAAACCACTCTCCCATAACTACTTAGCTATTTAGAGTAAGAGTAAACCCCTGTGCTATGTGATGTCAACGGATAATGGCTCGGATGAGAAATCAGAGTAGATTTCAAATTCCAGTTTGGTTCAGTTACATTCAGGAAAGGTATAGATCCATCACTTCTTCCCCCAGCTATGGGTTAAATAACAGGAGGGACTGGGTTCCCTAGCACTTAGTGGCAACCTGTCTACCACAGAAATTAGCAGCAACCTATTGCGGGTAAATCTTCTGCCTAATCAGTCCATGAATCGAAAGAGACGTGATCACCGAAGCTTGTATCACATATGGTACTTAACTGATTGAAGACTTAAAACCTGCTATACTCATAGCTGACCTTGACAACGCACTATGACAACTAAGCTCTGTTGATTTATAGAAAGAAATAAGGTCAAATTGGATGTATCAGGTCATCCCATAAGTTCTGTCCGAGTTTTAACTTTTTGTTAAAATGAACGAAATTTAAAGAGTATTTTATAATGTCTAATGGAACTGAACATTATTTTTTATGTTTAGATGCATTTAAACTGATCAAATTTTATTTCAGAAAACAATAAAATTAAATTGTGTTTGATTAAAACCCTGCTAACATGGAAGTACCCAAGAATCATTTGAGGCACATAATGCTTTATGAGTTCAAGAAAGGAAACTCAGCAGCTGAAGCGGCTAGAAACATTCACTCAGTTTATGGAGAGGAATGTGTGAATGAAAGAACTTGCAGAAGATGGTTTGCAAAATTCAGAGGTGGAGATTTCACCCTTGAAGATGAAGATCGAACCCGACGCCCAGTTGAGTTTGATGAAAAGCTTCTTGAAGCAGCCCTTGAAGAAAATCCTGCTTTATCAGTTGAGGAATTGGCAGTGGTTCTCAGTTCAAACCATACAACTGTTCATCGTCATATTCAACAACTTGGAAAAGTTCCTAAAGTTGGAAAATGGGTGCCTCATAAATTGTCTAAAAACAACCTCAAATCCCGAGTTGACATCTGCTCTTCTCCCCATTCTCGCCAACTTGTTTCACCTTTTTTGGATATACTTGTGACTGGGAACGAAAAATTGATCTTTTATCGAAATGTTAAGCGTCGTAGACATTGGCTTCGTAAAGGGGAAGGACCCCAGCCACAGCCGAGAAGGGAACTTCATGGGCAAAAGGTTCTTCTTTCAATCTGGTGGGATCGCTAAGGAATAATCCACTTTGAATTCTTACCATTTAATGCAACAATTAATGCTCAAATATACTGCCAGCAAGTGTTTGAACCAAGCTTTGAGGAAAAAAGACCTGCTCTAGTGAATCGAAAAGGTGTGATGTTTCATCAGGGCAATGCGCGACCCCACACAGCAAGAATCACATCACAATAGATCGAAGAACTTGGTTGGGAGAAAATTCCTCATCCACCTTATTCTCTCGATCTTGCTCCTTCAGACTACCATTTGTTTCGTAGCTTACAGAATCATTTGGAAGAAACACAGGAAGAGATTAAAACTGACATTTGTGAGTTCTTCGTATCAAAGCCAAAAGAAATTTACAGTAATGGAATTAGTAAGCTTGTTAATAGATGAAAGGAAGTCATAGATAATCAGGGAAAATACATTGTAGATTGAATCTGTTATTAAATGTAACTTTTGGTCACTTGTTTTCTTTATTCAAAATTCGGACAGAACTTATGGGATGACCTGACATGTAGAAATGCTGTGTTCCTCCAATCTTTCAAGAGGAGAGAATATCACTGCCAAATGAAAAAAAAGGGTCTACAAAATTCTACATTATACATGGGACCATACAGTAACGTTTGACACCAATGAAGTGATCTCCAAAGGGTTCAGTAAAATGCCTGAATATATTCTCTATAGAATGAATAGTCATTAACCATCATTTTTTTTTTTTTTTTGTTAATGTAGGGATTTTGGCTGCTGTTGTGATTGACTTAGTTAAATAAATATTTCTTCAATAATTTGGCTTACCTCAAAGCTATGATCATTTTGCATTTCTCACTAGAAAACAGGTGTTGGTACTCGAGAACAGATAAAATTTAGGATTATCTGAAATATTAATTTCTGTAAATCAGATTCTACAGACTTAGAAGAGAATAGTCATGCAGTTTTCGCTTGATAGCCTTTTGCCGTTCTAAGCTAAACTTAAAATTGAGGGAATCAAACGACGCTGATTGGAAGTTGAAAATAAATTAAGTTTGAATATTTGCATTGATTATCACAAGTTCGTGTTTAAGTGGAAAAATCTTTTTGTAGAATGGACGATAAAATTATGTTTGGATTTAAAAGCCAATTTATAAATAACCTGTTAAATTGTAAAAAGCACAAAATTGCCGATGATTCAAAACATTAATGGTAGTTATTTGTGCTAAGGACCAGGAAGAAAAATGGAAGACTTCGAAATTATATCGATTTGTGGCACGGATCTATCAGCGTCGATGGAGAGAATATTTGGATGTAAGTGTAATAAAATCTTTCCTTTCCCTTTTTTTTTCATTGTTTCCTTTTTATTTCTTTATTTATTTTACCTTCTATTTCTTTATTTTTCTTTACATTTCTTTCTTCCTTTCTTTCACTGCACATTCCTTTTCTTTTTTTTCTTTCCTTCCCATTTCTTTCTTTCCCGACATAATGGCAGAAATTATCGCGTCGTTTCACAAACTATTGATTAAGTTTCGGGTCACCCTTTGGCACTTATATTTCAGTTCCTCAATTAATTATCCTTATTTATAGCATTTATATTTCGACTATTTTCCCCATCATTGTTGTTGTTATCACGACATTATGATTGTTGTGCCAACCGGCCATCTTCAGGAGTATGTCGAACTGGGTATCCTACAGGGAATTATCAACAGAACCCTTTATTTAATCTACGTGAGTAGACTGTTCTCATCCCACTGCCCATATCTAGGGACAGGTCCATTGCAAGGGTCTCGTTCCCCCCACCCAAGAATCCATGATACAACCAACCGGAATCCATGAGACGAGGCCCCATACTCTCTACTACATCTCAATTTTCATAAGTTTATTGTAACCTAATTACGTAGAATGCAATATAGGTGAGCAATTCAACTAGAACAATTGAGAATAAATACAATGTATCTAGATACAAATTAGAAACATGTCATAAAAGACGATTCCATCTTAAATAAATCAATTTGCGGCAATTTTTAACATCAACTCGAACTGTTTCTTTCATTCAACATTATGGATGAAAAAATAGCGAATTTTAAGTATTTTTTTTTTCAAGACTTGGTATGGGCAAAACAAATTCACGGATTTGGACAAAAAATATCCTAGAACGACATAAGAATCCGATAAAAATGTTTCCTCCTTCAATAGACAGATTTGTTGAATTTAATTTTTCATGTATATAATGTAGATAGAAAAAAGCAAATATAGATAAGATAGCAAGGTTCACAAAGCACTGCACACACACACACACACACTCACCTCTCCAATTAAGGGTGAGGTCAGGGGTAGTGCCTGTTGGCCCTGTCTAGGGATATCGTTTAGTTCTTATTTCTATTACTGTTCAGTTATTGTTCGTCCAAAGTGGATTAAAGCGTTGGTTCGGTGGTCGTGAGTTCAATTCCTGGACCGAGCAGTATATACTTGGCGAGCAGTAGCAGAGTTGTACTATAAATAAGCACTAGACGATATCCTTACACGATACACACACTCTCTCCGTAGATTAAATAAAGGGTTCAGTTCTAAATTGCCCAGATTAATATACACCTGATGAATGCCGGAAACGTAGTGATAACAAGAACAAAGATGAGGATAATAGTCCAAATATAAATAACATAAATAAAGACGGTTCCTCAATAGCAAAACTTCAGACAGAAAATCTTTATCTCTGTTGCATATTTAACTAATTTTCTGGTTGGTGTGAGCTTTAGTATTATTTTTATATCCCTTAATAATATATTCAAAATGTCAACTTCTTTATTTAGAACAGTATTACCCTACTTGTCAATTGCGGAACTTCTGCTACTAACCGCTCGATGGTCCTGTCAGAAAGCAAAATAAAATAAAAGAACACTCTCTCTCAATCTCTCTCTCTCTCTCTATCTATCTATCTATCTATCTATCTATCTATCTATCTCTATCTTTCTCTCTCTCTCTATCTATCTATCTCTATGTATCTATTTCTCTTTTCTAACCCTCTTTATCCACTGGATGCAATCGGGACAAATTGTGTGTAGTTTCCCCTCCGAAATCCTGCGAGCAACATACAGTTGGCATTGTATACGACATTATAAAGCACGCATAGAAATTCCTTAAAGCTGATAACAACTAAAACAAGAGACACCTCTTACTTACGAATAAGGACACATCCCTTCCATTTAACTTCTTTTACATTCTTCCGAATTAGTTTGCTAAGGCAATAAAATATTGTTTTCGTTGTTATATATATATATACAATATTGCTTGCAATGTCATTCCTATACGCAGTTCCCAGAATATGGCACACGATGACAATATTATCACTACATTGTCACTGTTCTCAAGTATCCACCCTAGTTTTAAGTATTTCCCTCCGCGGAAATCAATAATTTTTCTATAATATATCCCAACGGAAACAAGAAAAAGAAAATTGTTTTAAATCAATCAAGGACCTGCTTTATTGAAAAATCAACGTTTGAAATACTGGGTTGAACATAATCTCCTAGTGTTGGAAATGTATGGCCATCTTAACTGCGAGACAGACCCAGTCTGGATTAGCCTTTTAAGAGTTATGATATCATAAGAAGAGATTGGTTTAGATCTGGTGATTTGTTGTTGTTTCGACTTATTCATTCTTCGGCTCTCATCACGCAAGAACCAAGACAAATGGCGACAGAAACTGTTCATTAATTCACGCACCAAACTAACGGATTTCCACGACGTCAGTTACGCTGATTACAATCGTTAGAGAGTTTACCAACACCAAGTTTGCTAAACAAATAAATCCACACAGTGTTGAAGTCCATATGACCCCCAACTTACGCCTCTGGTCGACAGGCCGATATTTAATATTTGCCACCTCCTCCTCCAGATTTTCACTTCCAGACAATGCTCCCTGTCAGTTATCTAAACTTTACCCATAAACATTGTCTATCTTTCTTTTTCCGTGCTATATTTTCCCACATCTCCCCTGATTTTAAGAGAATGACTGGTTTGCACTTTATATTCCTTGCCAATTCATCAAATATTATTCTGCAACTTAATGTTTTCAAATATATATATATATATATATATATATATATATATATATGCGCGTGTGATTCGATGGATAAATTGTTGTCTAAGTTCCGAAAAAATGAAAATAACACTGACATCTGATTTTGCCAGATATATTTACCAGAATTACACAAAAATATCTTGAAATAGTAAAGAGTAAATTTATTCAATAAAATTGCCATTGGCTTCAAAAACGGCCTCCAGACGACTTCGAGATCTCCTGAAACTCTTCTGAACGGTCTCCTTGTTTAAATTGGTGAATGCTGCCATAATCCTTGCCTTCAGTTCATCTTGAAGTTACAAGGAATTTTGTTGGTCTCTTGCACAACTGCAGCCCACACATAGTAATCAAGGTGGTTGCAGTCAGAAGTGATAGGTGGATAGATATAAAGGGTAATGTGGTCGCAGAAATTAGCTGGCAGCCATGGCTGGGTTCTCTTGCTTGTCTGGCCTTGTCCTGTTGCCAGACATAGGGCCATTTAGCAGCCTTCCGCTTCACCGTCAGTAGCACTACGTCCTCAAGGCACTTGATGAGTCCGTGTTGAGGCCCACTGTGGCCCAGGGGGAAGATAAATGGAGGCATAACGTCGCCATCACTGTTGATCACTCCAAATACCTTCGTAATCACTATTAGACTCATCCATCTCTTTCCAAATCTTCCCAAACCCTCTGAAATGTTTGTATTGGAGCTTTCGGTGCGAATACCAAGCAATACATCACGCAGTTTCCAAATGTCTGGCCGAGTGATTGCGTCATGGTGCTCTTTTTCTTGTACACTGTGCCAAACTGGCCTTACTGTAGTGTGCAGTCGACTAAATCAAAAACAAACAACGCTCATGAGCAAAATTATATATATAAAATGGCGAAAATTTACCCATCGCATCTTTATTTATATATATATATATATATATATATATATATATATATATATATATATATATATATATATATATAAAACATATAGTTTTTAAATTATAGTATATTTACGGCTTAAAGTCTATTTCTTGTTTATACACGATCGTCATGAGCTGAAAATTTCGTATAAGCATGGGTGTTGACTTCAATATGCATTTTTATATTTACATACGTTCTTTTCCTGATATTGATCACTTTAAGCCGTAAATGTACTATAATTTAAAACTATATGTTATTATATATATATATATATATAAGATGCGATGGGTAAATTTTAAATTTTAAGTATCAGGCAACTGGTTAGTTCTACTTATGTAACTGACACCGCAGTTAAATCATACTGATAAACGACAGAATTTCATTGATGAAGGGGGACGTTCTATTTCATGTCGTTTATATTTTACAGGGAAATTATCCCAATGAAGAAACTTTGATAATCGGGAGCGAAACCGGTTGCTGTTCCCTACTTTTATTTTTTTAATCCTCATTATTTTGTAATGTTAAGCTTAACACTTTTAAAGCAATATAAATATATAATTTTCTTTTTAAAAAATATGATTCCATCGCGACATATTAACATATTTTTAATAAAAGACACCATAAATCAAACAGAAGAGTATCATATTTAAAAAAAAAAAGAAAATAATTATAATATAATACTCTACTGTTTGTATCGAGCACTGTTTTTTTTTATAAAAAAAATTGCTAATAGCACCGGATTATAAATCTTACTGTTCTTTCTTATTATACACACACACACACACATATATATATATATATATATATATATATATATATATATATATATATGTCATTCGCAAACAGTAATGATTCGCTGTATCACAACTACTCAGTACGACTAGACATACGAATGCCTCAAGCCAGGAGTGAGACCCAACTGATTTCGTGTCAGTTAGAGATTCTACCACTGAGCTATCTTTACACGGAAATATAGTACATATATATAATACATATATATATAATACATATATATAATACATAAACAAACACACACACACACACACATATATATATATATATATATATATATATATATATATATAAGGCTCAAACACTAATATTCCATGGTTATAATTTATTACATTGGAATCGTAATCACGATCTAATTCAGCAGACCTACAAATTCAAAAAGAAATCAGAGAAAAATAAAATAGCGAGGGTGTATGTATAAGAGTGAGGGACGGATGTGAGAGGTAAAAGAAAGTTCTAGAGAGGGGTAACAGACGAGAAAAGAACAGGAAGGCCTAAAAATGAAGGTGGCTATTAAAATTTATTAGAGGGAAATTCTAAAGAGAAGTTAGAAGATATATATATATATATAAAATACTAAAGCTTTCCTATTATAGGATATCAAGTCATCCTTCAGAAGATCTACTAACTCAGGTTACGACAACAGCCATCTTTTCATATGATTTAAAGTTGTGCGTTTTTTGCTCGGTCTAGATAATCTAGACTTCAAGCACGTTACTGAATAAGTAAGTTTACTTTTTATGCTTTTTTCCCCTTCTTTTTACAGTATTGTCTGTTTTATCCGAGACTGTACCTGGATAAGAGATTTAGGTTTTGTCAGATTGTTCCTTGCTTCTATCAACGGTTTTGCCTTTAGATATATATATATATATATATATATATATATATATATATATATAATGATTTTTTCATTTCCATGCATCGTAAGAAACATATTAAATCAAAATGGAAACGAAATGTTGTAAATTATTGAAAAATGCAAACACAATGGTTGGAAATCATAAGTAACTTGAACAAAGATCGGATAGCAATCAAAAAAAGCAAAAAACAAATAAAAATGGCTAAAACTGACTAAAAATGGCTACCAAAAAGAGAATTTTTTTTTCATATTTTAACAAGTAATAAACATAAAAATGTGTATTAAACGAAAAATATTCAAATATGTTCTTGCTGGTCAATGCAATTTTCTTACTTATTACCCTTTTCATATCATATTTAAGCTATTTTTTTTATCTTTTTCAGGTCTTTCCATTGTATTCAATTTCTTTTTTGATTCCTTTCTGATGTTAATTTTTTTCTTGAAATTTCCAACGTTGCTTTCAGTCAGTACATCTAAGAAAATTATTCCCGCCAGTATTAAATTCGATCCAGATGGTCCGAATAGAATTTATTTTCAATAAGGAACTTTTGTTCTAAAAGAATGAAGAATATTAAATATTTGTGTAGCGATTTTAACATGTTTTAATATCCTAAAATAAATGAAATTATATATATATATGAAAAATATAGTCTTAAGGTGGGCTACATTTATGGTATAAAGTGCTCAATATCAAAGATAGACCATGTGTAAATTTAAAAGTGAACATTGAAGTCAACACTTTGAGGCGACAGCCTGTTTCATGCTAGATGCAATCGTCGGTGGCCTGACAATTGCGTCTAGCATGAAACAGACTGTCGCCTCAAAATATATATATATATATATATATATATATATATATATATATATATATATATATATATATATATATATATATATATCTTGCAAAGTAATTGAACCAACCGGGCTTTAATTTACTTTTTTTTTTGACCATACAGTCAGTTTTAATTTAAACCCCCTGGAATGACGGAAGTAATCGATTTCTATTTTTTCCTCTAATTAGACCATTTGCAGTTGTGTGCAATAATATGAATCTATTTTCGAGGCGTAGGATGAATTTTTTTGTCTTTGAAACGTATTGCCTCATCCTTGATTGCATCAGATTTTTATTCACGCCAGGACACTGCTGTTTTGACTGCCGATTAGGTCCATTGTCTGCGAAGAACGTTACTCCAAGGAAGCGTACGAAAATTGTAACGCTACACGAACACACTAGCAACCGTTACCAGTGAGAAAATTATAATACTATAGACTGGCCCGGAAACTCTCCTGATTTAAATCCAGTCGAGAATCTGCAAGGAACGACTTTGTGGAATGGACATACGAAGCAGTAACATGTGCATTGGGTCATCTTTTATTATAAAAACACGAAAAAATAGTAAATAATAACGGAATTATTCGTTTTGTTTCAATTAATTTTCGCAAATATATATATATATGCGTCTGCGCCCGCGCACGCGTGTGTGTATGTGTGGAATCTTAAATTCTAATAATCTTTATTAATTTTTTTTCTTGCAATTTACAACGTTGTTCCCAGTCAGTTCATGTAAGAATGTTATTCACGCCAGGAATTAAATTCGATTCAGATGATCCAAAAAGAATTTATTTTCAATAAAGAACTTTTGTTCTAAGAGAAGCTGATCTGTCATGATCCCAGTACGTATTAAGCTCTTCTAAGTAGAATCCAATCTAAATTTTTCCACTCGGTGTCACAGCAGCGCATAGGCGGTTTGACCTTGAAACTGACCTCATAGCGCCGTGTGCACAGATTCTCACCTCAAAGAATGTCAGTGTCTCCCCCCCACATGTAAGCACACAAACACAGACATACACAAACACATATATATATATATATATATATACATATATATATACATTAATGCTCTGTAAATGTACATTGAGCACTATTTTGTAAAAATATCTATAGAACACGGATTATATATCTTACTGTTCTTTCTTTATATATATATATATATATATATATATATATATATATATATATATATATATATATATATATGCAATATTTCATTAATGCATGTTTCATTAAATAATATAGACAAGTTTTGACTGGTGTACTACATGCCACAAAGTCCCCAAACGACCTTCCGCAATTTTTTTCTAATTCAGAGATGTCCTTCTCCTAGACTAGTTGCCATCTGGCTATAAACCCAGTCTTTCCTGCTGTTTACCCATAGCTGGAGGGAGAAGTAGATGCTTAATACCATTCACAATGCTAAATGCACGTAAATGAATGTGATGTATTCGACTGGAATTCCAACTCGGCTCTCCAGGTAAAATGATGAGTATTAAATAATTGTCTAGCGATTTTTAACATGATTGTTTTTGTTTTAATATCATAAAATAAATTATATGTGTGTGTGTGTGTGTGTGTGTGTGTGTGTGTGTGTGTGTGTGTGTTATTATTCGTCTTGTTTCAATTAATTTGCACAAGGGTATATATATATATATATATGTATATGTATATATATATATATATATATATATATATATGTATATATATATATATATATATATATATATATATGTATATATATATATATATATATATATATATATATATATATATATATATATATATATATATATATATATGTATGTATGTATATGTATGTATATATGTATATATATATATATGTATATATATATATATATGGATATATGTATATATGTATATATATATATCTATATATGTATATATATATCTAATATGTATATATATATAATATATATACCCAGTGAGAATAACTCACTATTTCGGATAGATGAGTAATGACCTAGCGAGACAAACCTGCTAACCATTCCATCAGGTGTCAAGATATAGTGTGTATAATATACAAGGCCGAAAGTATGGAGCGCCCAGTTAATTTACTTTTGTGTGTATATTTATGTGATATACATGTAAACTATTGCACTCATGTTGAAGTGTGAAATGATTTACTAAGTAT
>CAHIKZ030000133.1:647500-707500 GCA_903632075.3 Acanthosepion pharaonis
GGATATGTTTGGGTTGGGTACGCGTGTAGGTTTAGTCAAAGAGTCAGTATCGCTATGGGAATAGTATTTAATATGTAAAACATTGGATTAAACTATGCAATAAAGATACCAGCTCGCCTCGTTATGGATTCCGGAAGTAGTAAATCTAAACCGGATGTAGTAAAAAGACACCACTATATAATAGAGGAGCGTGAAAAGCCCATTTTTCATTGGCTGATGCTGACTGACATATATCAATAAGAACGGTCCAAATCCGGCCTTACTAGTTTATGATGATTCCTGGTTTTTCAATGTCGCGGTGCGTAGCACGACGCTTTTAAGGAGGCGGCCTGAGTCGTCTAGAATCAGGTCAGGGTTGCTGTTGGAACCGATATGATGCGAAACCCGAAATCGGCAATGAGAACAGTACTTCACTGAAGACCAGCCTTGATGCATCTAAAATGTATGATTTAACTATACATATATACTGTTGTGGTAGGATCCACCTAATTTGCATAGTGGAGTACCGACCATATAAATATGGTTGGTACCGGGAAGAGAGGGAGGAATCAAGAGATTCAACCAGAGACTCTGCCCGACTGCGACTCAGTCAACTCATTCTCCAGGAACGGTCTTACCAGGAATATACAAAAGACTATATGTAAATATTGTGTACACTTTCTTGTTCAATACATTTTGTTCTAAGTACATTTTGTGTTGCATTATTATTCTATGCATTAGTCAGGTTTCAACATATATATATATATATATATATATATATATATATATATATATATATATATATATATATATATATATATATTGGCACAGACTAATTAATTTGGTTAGTTCCTCTTTCCTATTCTTCCTGTCCGTATTATCATTTGTGTGTTAATTACTCCAAGCCTTCTTTCCTTATTATGTGTTCCAGAAACTGCAGCTGCCATTTTATGATTGTATGAATTGTCTTGTAGTTCCTCTTTTTTAGTTACTTCCACAATGTCCACCAGGTATTCTTGCCATTTCTCAGTACAACAACATCTCTTTTGCTTCATTTGTGAAGAGATTGTCCAACATGCACTGGTATGTATCGTATCAGATATTACAGAAAAGTTCGCTACTCTTTATTTCAAGCGATATTTTCCTAGCAAAGCGTTTCGACGATTCTACAACGAGTGTCGCCAGAGAATGAAAATGGGAGCTTTTTTTTTACTGTTGCACATGTCAATACTTGTCCCAAGTTAGAGGATTACGGTTGTTATGAATACGAAATGATTGGAATTAAACTTGAAGGGGGTTAAGTTCGTAGTTAATGGGTGAAGCATTCACTAGATATTTACTAATGGTCTGAGAATTATCCAGGAAGATTGTTAATATACAGCGGAAGGAGGGTATAACAGAGGAGAAAACCTTGATGGACGTGAGAATTAGTAGATTTAAGACAAAACTACATTTCGGGAGCACTCGATTAAACCCAAACCCGGTCTCTATGACGCACAAAAATGACACATTGACCACCGTATTTACATATCAGAAACACAAAAATAGGATAAGAACTTTGAAAATAAGAAAATGGAAAATACAGACATTTATATAGACAAGACCTTGACAATTTTTACATCATTGTTTTTTTACAAAATATTAATTTCCTCAAAAAAGAACTCGTTTATACCGTTCTGGTAGGATATACTCACAGAAAGTGCAACAACGCACTCGGAAGGTGCATTGGAATAGCGAAAAATGCCTTCCGAAAGCTAAACAATGTATTAAGAAACAGTAAAACTTCGTCAGAAACAACGAAAAGAGTACTGAACTGTTACGAGATATTAGTCCTCCTATGTGGCAGTAAATGCTGGACCATCTTCCCACAGATGAAGAATAGGCCGGATGATGCTGAGAATACCATGTACTGAATATATTAGTAACGACGAAGTTTTAGAGGAGATGGAAACAAAGAGAACACTTATACTTAACATCAGAAAGGGGGAGTTGAAATTTCTAGGGCACATAATGAGGAAAGAGGGCTTGGAAAATCTGATACTCACAGTACAGATTGATTGCCAAAGTGACAGAGAAAACAGCGCCTAGACTACCTTGTGTAAATGGTTGACAGAACAGAGATTAGAAATAGAGAAAATAAAAAAAATTACTAAGAGTTACAAAGGAGAGGAAATTGTGGAGAGTCATGACCGCCCGCATGTTGAATGATCACGTCACATAAAAGAAGATGTGGTAGAAAGCTGTGACTAGTTTCGAAGATCAATGAGTTAGATTCTCATTGAATGACTCACACAAGAATTCGACAATAAATAATTCAAGATTTGACATATAAAACCATCCAACCAATGGTAGATATATTTTTATTCATAAATACCCGCCGCTTTTGGCCATTTCCATGCAAACATAAGGCAATAAAATTACCCCCCAAAAATGCAAAATATTCTCTAAATGCACTTGGCCTCCTATTTATACTGTCAGAATCCGAGTAATAATCGGAAATGGATTTAATTATTTCTTCCACTTCAAACTCTTTCCCAGAGTCAAGAATGGCCTGCAAGAACTCCTGGATAGTCATAAGGTCTATGCCTGGTCGAAATTCAATCATCTATCGAAAAAGTAATTACAAAATAAATCACCATTTTCGAAATATATCAAACGCACACACAAGCACACACACACACACACACACACACAATTACACACATACGCCCGGAAACAGCCATTTTTGCTATGGTTAATTTCCTTGCGTTTACCCTGTCCATCCAAATTGGTATTATTCGATTTACTTGGTATATAAATGTACGCATTTGAACAGAATATGGTTGAATAATTCGTTTAGAAAAAAAAAACTCACGCAATGCTAGCCAGGAGAGCCATTCCAGCAACACGTTCAAGTTGAAGTGGTAATGATTAATGAGCAGTGTGATATGGTTGTGATAATCTAAGATTATGATGATTAGGAGGAGAGATAACGACTGACCCTTAACAGGAAGACGTTAACATTTTCGTATTCAGGTGAACCCCCACATGGAACTATGTCCGACAACGTGACAGTTCTTGGAATGAAATCTGTATGAGTGAAACTTCCTTCTTACAATTGAAAATGAAGGCACTTCGACTCCATGGAAATAGCATCAAGTATCTTAGCTGCAAATGCCTGAATTGGTGTAACTAAAGACAGGAAGGCATCTATATATGTTGATAGAGTAACGACATGCTTGCCGTTTGCTAAGACCTGTTACCCAATATGTGCAGGAGTGAATAATTCTTCGCTTTCCATTAATAAGAACGAAACTTCTTTCCAAAAACCGCGACCTTGCTGGAGAGATTTCCAGGTGAGTGCTTCCCCCATTCGCTACAGTCTTAACCGCATCAGGTTTAGAGGCACTCGTTTTAGGGGAAAATGATTCAGAAGGTCCAGTTCAGATATGGCAGCAATACTGTAAATATGAAGAGAAAGACTATATTAAATCCATTGCTAGGTCAGCTGATAAGAAGGTTAATTCACTGTGCTGTGCAAGACAATTTTTCTCTCCAGACTCTATCTTACATATCTATAAATCTACCATTCATCCATACTTAGAATATTGCTACCACATATGGTCCGGTGTCCCTTGCTATTTACCTTGAGCTCCTTGATAAAATCCGAAGAAGAATCAGCAATATTATTGGTCCTGATCTGGCGGTTCGGCTTTAGTCACTTTCCACCCACCGAAAGGTTGGCTCTCTGTGTTTTTTCTATAAATATTTTCATGACAATTGTTCAGATAAGCTCTTCACTAGGCTACCTAGACTTTCTTTAAAATCAATCGGACTACTAGATTGGCGTCGAGATCTCATCAATTTACAGTTAAACTGACGAGATGTAACCGTAATTTCCATGCTAAGTTTCTTTTCTCGCACTCCTCGCTTTTAAAACTCACTTCTGGCACCATGCTTTGCAGCCAAGTTTAATCTGAAAAAAATACATGCAATTTCAATCGCTGTTGACTCTCTTCCAGATTACTCTCTTCTGCGAAAGATTATTCTTCGAGACCATTCGCAGAACATCAGAAAAAAACAAGATATTGAGCTAAAATTGATTTATATTAATCATCTGCTAGACTCCTCTCTGCCTTCCATCATCATGGCTGATGCTAACCATTCAGCATGGCTGATGCTAACCATCCAGCATGGCTGATGCTAACCATCCAGCATGGCTGATGCTAACCTCGATCTAACTTTCGATCTAACGTTCTCAGCTGTCGTGAAATGAAAAAAACTCGATTGAATCCATTGCCAGGTCAGCTGCTAGAAAGACGGTTCATTGTGTCTTGCAAGACAATATTTATCTCCTCAATTTATCTTACATATCTATAAGTCTACCATTTGCCCATGCTTAGAACATTGCTGCTATTGACAAGATGCAAAAAACAATCAGCAATATTATTGGTACTGATCTAGCGACTCGGCTTCAGACACTTTCCAACCACCATAAGGTTACATCTCTCTGTCTTTTCTATAAATATTTTCATGACAAGTGTTCAGATGAGCTCTTCACTAGGGTACCTAGACTTTTTTTAAAAATTTAATCGAAGTACTAGACTGTCGACGAGGTCTCATTTGTGAGCTAGCTAGAGGCAACCGTAAATTCTATGCTAACAGTTTCTTTTCTTGCACTTCTTGCTTGTGGAACTCCCTTCCGGATCCAAGCTTTACAACCAACTTTAATCTGCAAAAAAATAAATGCAAAGTCAATTGCTATCTACAGTCCTCATGATTACTCTTTTCCATTCTCGCTCGTTATTAATGTTTCTGTTTCTAATTTTACATAGCCTGTAGCCTCTTTTTGTCTTAGTGGCTTTATTGCTTTGCATAAGGCGATGGAGATTAAAATATACTCTATTTTGGGGCCTGATCTTTTGTAAAGATAAAGCATTGCCGAAGGAGTCAGCTCCCCCCTGCTACAATAGAAGGAGTTGACCATTAAAATAACCCTGGAGTTTGTACGAAATGAGCATGAGACTTTACCCTTTCCATTTGACCAAAGCGTCTGGAAATTTTCCATAAAAATGAAATTTTGATGATGAATGTTTTGCAGGGAAAGAAAATTTCTTCTGTTGTAATTACAATGTGACAAAAACAGAAAAGAAATAAACAAAAATATGACATCTTCAGTCGACTGCTTTTTCGATTTGGCTTGAGGACAAAAGTGCACATTATTATAAACCCACACCAATGAAGAGAATTTTCCGACATTAGTACTTTTACATTTTTTCCTAGAAATATTACAGCAGAAGACCCGCTTTTTCTTTCTTTCTTTTTTTTTTTTTTTTTTTTTTTTTTTTCTCGAGATTAAATACCGAATCTGGACGTGCAGGTGGAATAACGGTTGTCAGCACGGAAATTGCAATGGGCGGGACGAGTTCAACTTCCGTCCGAGTTCGTTGCGTTCACATTCGCATAACTGCTCTTGGGAAAGGTATGAATCCATATTTCTCCCCTCCATCTATGGGCTAAATAGTAGAGTAGAATAGGCTCTCCAGCATTTGGCTGGCAATCAGTCTATTAGAAGCATAATTTTGAATTCAAAACCGGTTAGGCATGCAGTTGACAATCTACACCATATTAACCTACTTACTACGGATAACACAGCCACCTACCGTGGTGAGGCTATGAATTTTGTGTAGTGAGGCTGTGATTCTAGTGTAGTGACACCGGGGCCCTATTCTCCACAAGGAAGACTATTCAGACTAATGAGAAAAACTGTTTGTTATGCTTTCTTCAGTGTAACCCGGATATAAGAGAGTTGTCGGGACCGGAGAAGAAGTCTCTAATATCCGGGTTTGGTCTATTTTATATACATTAACACAGGCTCTAATTTGGGGCCAGAGAAAATTTCTCTTATATACGGGTTTCTCTTATATCCGGGTCTCTTATATCCGGGTTACACTGTACTAATAAATGACCTTTATTCCTTTCACACATACTGACTCTTAGGATTATTCATGTCGATTGATATTTAAACAACTTTTCGGTGAGGTTACCATTCTTCTGCTTTAATATATAATAAAATAAAAAAAATATTAACAGTTGTGTTTAAATATGTAATTCTTTGTACTACTTATATTTCTTTATTTTTTACAACCACATTACTTAAGTTAATTAAGCTAATGATAACTAAATTAAACATTTTCTTTGAATTTTTATTACAGTTTAGCAAGACGGCTATCGCTTTAAAGTTTAAAATCTATCACCGCTTTAATTATTTTCCACAAATAGTTTATTTCATAGAATATAAAATAAACTGGAATAATTTTCGACATAAAATGAGCTGGATCATTTCTTCCCATAATTTGATAAATAAAATTACATTGTTAAACTCTACTGGATGAAACTAAAATGATTTCTTGGAATGTGTTAACAACGTTTTAGTTTCACACAAACCAAATTAAGGAAGAAAAGGTGCAGGATAAAGATCAAATTACACCAGTTTTCCATTTAGAGAAGTGTTATCTATCTTAAAATAATTAGCATTCGGAATCTTGGAGAATATCTAGTCGATATTGATTAAGGTAATTAGCATTAAGCTAATTAATATGGGTAATGAATAAAAGAATACGAGAAAATGAAGAGTTTGTTGTTTGTCTATATCTCTGAGATGAGGTATTAGGATTATTTACATTATTTACATTATTCGAAACGTTGTGAATATGGCAATGAAGATGGAGATAGCAGTCGGAATGATGTAAATAATGCAATCATAATACCTCATCTCAGATATATAGACAGATACTGAAGAAAAATTCCAGTCACCTGAAGAAGTATGGAACGGACAACGATCGAAACGTTATGAATATGGCAATGAAGATGAGGATAACTGTCAGAATAACATAAATAATGCAAGTAATCATAATACCTAATCTCCGAGATACAGACAGGTATTGAAGAAAAATTCCAATCACCTGAAGAAGGCCGAAGCTTACAACGTCCGAAACGTTGTTAATATGGCAATGAAGATGAGGATAACAGTCGGAATAATGTAAATAATGAGTTTGTCACATTTAATCTAGCACATTTTTAGAATGGGAAATATTTGTGACAAGATTGTTTTGCGCCAGTTCATTGAATGGGGAGATTGCACAAATATTTCGGTCAATTTGGTGATCAAAATTACTTGGCTGACATAATAATGTTCGCTTAGTATGGCTCAAGGTCATGTAAATGGCTCATATAATTCGAAACTTTGAAGAAAAGTATGAAATGAACACCCACTTTTGCGGAATGTTATTCGCATACTAAAAACAAAAGGCCCATATATTTAATAGACATAAAAAGTAAACTGGAATAAAATGCAGACCAAATATGGATCGGACCGAATACACAACAAATAGGAAAGGTCCTTAAATCTAACAAGTTTCGCTTTTATTAAAGTTTCACCAGAGAATGAGATATGGAAAGGATCTTCTGCTATTTCTCATCGTTTGACTTTCAATGATTTAGCAGACTTCAATTGCATTTAACTAGTCAAGTAAAGTTCGTGTATATAATTCATGTGTATAAGTGTACCATAATTCTAGTTTGTCAATGCAGGATTCGGATGATAATGTATGTATGTATGTATGTATGTATGTATGTATGTATGTGTTGTAACCTAGGGAAGGTTATAGAATAGAATAATCAAACGAAGGTTGGTAATGAATGATAATACTTACCACAAGAACAACACATATAAGATTCGCCAGCGGCGCGCAGAAGTAGTCGTCAACTGCTAGAAGTGAGTCAAGTGAATTCCACAATGAATCTCCAACTAAAGGATATCTACCAACCGCCCCAGGCAGTCAAATGTGGCAAAAGGCCGAATTTATTGTTGGGTATCCGAGCCCGTAGGCTCGACCAAAAATTCCCCGTAGACCCTGTATAAAACGGGATCGTGTAGCTTTTTCCCGAGACGAGACTCTGACCTTTCACATAGCCTCGTCTGGGGATCCTCTCTGCTCGGAGGAAGAGAGTTTTACCAGAACAGCTGGCGACGAATCAAAGGATATTTATTGTATATAAAATACAATTGTGTTTATAAAATACACTTGTGACACAAGGCCAAAATGGGGAGGGGTTGAGGCTGGTCGTCACTACCTATCTTATACCTAGCTAATCTGATTCACGACCCATTCACACATTACAGTTTCCACATTCATCATAAGAATTCGTCCGTTACCACTCAATCCTCCATCCACCATAACACCGTATCCTCTCAAGGGGAACCTACAAAACGCGCCCCCATGCCTTAACAATGTAATGATAATAAATATATATATATATATATATAAATTCTAATAATGAAGAATGAGAGGGGAGGGAGATAATCCCATTAATAAAACTAAAACTCAACACAAAGTAAACTAAACATAACTGATGTTAGTAAGGCCCGTCCAACCCTTAAAAAAAGAAGAGGCCGCTGTATTCTGCCTATTGGACAAATTCAAGCCGCTCTCTCGCTAAGGGAGTGGGAAGGTGAAAATATAGATGGACATGGGGAAAATATAAAGCTGACCCAGTCAAGATAAAGGGGGGGGGGCAAAACAAACTGGGGAGGTCGGGAATCTCGACTTGAATCATAACCAAAGAGACAGCCAGGAACAGGCCAGGAACAACACTTACATTAACTAAGTACACTGAAGCTTGTCTAACCTAACCACGATGTGACGTAGGCTTGACCTAAAAGAGAAAATCAAGGCTAGCCTCGTTCAAACGAACCAAGCTCGCCTCTTTCACCCACCTTTCGCTAAAGACTGTTGAATGCATACGTTTTCTATCAGTTCTGATCTTCATCTTGAGCTGATGCTCAAAGAATCGGATTAGATCCTGATGAGAAAAACGATTGCCTCGCAAGACTTCCTCCGTTCGTGTCGTTCAAATCACCATTCGGGCCGTGGCCAGCAGCGTCAGAAACACCATCCGTTTCACCCCAGAATACGGGGGCGACACATTGTCACACGCATATGCGCGATCAATGAGCACAAGGTTTTCGGGAGCGAGACGAGCGGTCACCTCGCCGACATGGTTCCATAAGGAGCGGACCCGGGGACAATGGTAGAAGGCGTGCGAAGCCGTCTCTTCCAGACCAAGGCTACACCGTTCACAGTCTGGCAAATTCACGAAGCCCCATATGAAGACCTTGTCATTGAGAAGCAGCCGATTCCGAACCAATCGCCAGGTAAGCGAAAACTCAGCGAATCTCCAACTGCAGACCAACATACACTATTTACTACTGTAATTATGTGAATGCGGGCATACCCATTATCATCTGTATGGTATGCTACAACAGTATCTATGTATATATGTATGCGTGTGTGTGTAGTAAGCATTATTTATATTTGAAGATTGTTCGCATGTTGATCTGGGAACGTTTTTACATCAACACCGGTTATGGTAGTTAGGTATACATTAGATTCTTTAAGAATGAATTTAATAAAATTTGATGTAACAAAAAATAAATATTCCTATCAATAAGACATTAAAACAATTGTTACTAAAATATACTGAATTTCAGTTCGTACATAAAAATGCTTAAAATTTCAAACAATGCAAAAGTGCAATGTTCAAAGTCACTGACGTCTGTATATTGTTAGAAGTATATCTTCATAGCAGACGTGTTCAGACTTACCAATTCTAACAATAAGAAGTAAATTATAAATGTTTGTGATGCACTGAGATTTCATAATGTCTCTTTATCTGATAACTTGTTCAGAATGATCAACTCATTCATCCAAATCAACCTAAATTACCTGATATATTACAGCTGACTATTTGATAATGTATGAAAGAAAGAATAAAATTATAGACGGACTCGCGCGCACAGATAAAGGGTTAATGAAAGGTTCTCCAACTGATACTCTTCCCAAAATTTGAGAACAAAGACTGCTTAAGTTTTTATCAATCCCAGAACTTTTACTTTTTATCGTCACTCTTAGACATACACATATATATATATATATATATATATATATATATATATATATATATATATAAACGATCAATCTCTGATAATCAGCCTTCTCTATATATATAAATATAGAAACATTTATTCACATATATATAAAACACCAATATACGCAACCATAGATAAATACAAAATTTCAAAATTAATTAGTTTGCAAAGGGTCGCAACAACAAATATATATATATATATATATATATATATATATATATATATATATATATATATATATATATAGTCATCCACATACAAGCCTGTTTCGCTCATCAGTGTGGCCAGATATCCGACATATATATATATAAATAAGTCAACACCTCCAGGCGACAGACTGTTTCATGCTAGATGCAATCGTCATTCATATATATATATATATTTATTCATATATATATATATATATATATATATATATATATATATATATATCATATATATAAATTATGAAAAGACATTTTTATGATTATACATACTTTTTATAGATACAAATATTTAAGTAAATTCTCTGTTTATAATAAACAGTATTAACAAAATTTACCGCTCTGAATGTCGATGTTGAGTATTCGGTTAAGGAACATCAGGCTATATGACGGTTCCGTATTGGATGCAGGTTCGATTCCTGTCGGAAGACGCATATTTTCTATAACAATTTCTCGGGCATTCAGGCCGGTAAATGTTGTTTAATACTGTTTATAATAAACAGAGCATTTATTTAAATATTTGTATGTATAAAAAAGAATATATAAACATAAAAATGTCTTTTTTTTATTTATATATATATACAAATGAGAGAAAGAACAGAAGGTGTAAAATCCCTCTGTTCGTAGGATTTACATTTAAAAAAAGTGCCCAATACAAAATAGAGCAATATAGTATTATATTTTTGTTATAAAAAAACATTTTGAAATCGCTACAAAATAGTATCCTTAGAAATTCAAAATAAACGAAATATCAAACCCTGTTCTATAACATGTTTTTTTTCTACACATATTTCCTAAAACGAAAACCATTGGTTTGTTTACGTTTCACCACGTGATCTCTTGTGAATACTGATTTTTCTTCTTCCTTTTCTTTTCCTATATCTAAACAGTTACAAACAACCTGGTGTACTAATGACCATTTACTTATACTTGATCGACGATCACAAAATACCGCTAATAACATTTCGATAATGTAAATCGAAAACGTTAAAAATTCATGCTTTTTTATGCTTGGTGTATTTAGTATTTGTATAACTTTCAGCTTTCTCTCGATTTGGTTTTAGTTTTACGATTTTTATCGCTGTTGTATTTAAAACAGACGTTTATTGTAATTCTTCCTCTCTCACTATATATAAGACTGGCAACATCGATATAACCATTATTAGTCTGAAGAAATACCTCCTCGAGTCGAAACGCGTTATACTTTATGATTTTCTTCTCTTTGTCGTTCGATTAGCCACTACACATGTTATATATAGATCTGCATATCATATTTCTCATAGATAGATAGATAGATAGATAGATTTGCAAGAGAGAAAGAATATCGTATTCCGTTTCCTCAGCCCAGCTTAGAGGCGAAAATTGAAATGAATGCCTAATGTGACCACTTGATTTATGCAACACCTACATTTAAAGTAAAATAAGAAGAAAATATTTTTAAAATACTGACGAGAACTTATTTTTCGGCTTCATAAATTTCCATCCACTATTCTTCCTACTCTTTCATTGTTCTTCACCTTCTTCTTCTATTTCTAATTCCCCCTCTCTCACCCCCTCTCTCATTTTCTCTTCTCTCATTCTGCTCTCATTCTGTCTGTGTGTGTGTGTGTGTCTCTCTCTCTCTCTCTCTCTCTCTCTCTCTCTCTCTCTCTCTTTCTTTCTTTCTTTCTTTTCCCAATCAGTCCTATTTTCCTCAGCGAACGGATATCTTTGTTGCATAGGTAATTGGGTTAAGTCATCGTGTCATGACGTCTCTTAAATTCTGGTCACGAAAGCATCATGGGAACGAGATCTGTGATAAATGTATTTGGAGGAACCTGGAATTGACTGCGCCCATTGTGCTTAGTTTAGGAATATTATTCAACTGCGCTTTTTTCTGTTTTCTTTTCTTTTGTTTTTGTTTTTTGCTGTTTTATTTAGTTTATTTTTTGTTTTCTGCTTTTGATTTTTTTTTATTTTATTTTATTTTTCTTTTCTTTACTTAATGTATTTTAATCGCAGGCTCATGCGAAACCTGGTCAGAATACAGTGAGCCGAAGAATCTATGAACCTGTGTGAAGCATACGGATCACAAACGTGCCCATCCTGGATAATACATATGCAACTGTTTTGCGTGCTTTCGTTGTTTTTATCATTAAACAAAATCTTTTTTTCTTTTTCTATTCATTGTAATCTTTAATTATGTTCGTATTGTCAGATGATCGAATGTTTTCCAGTCGGTTTTCTTTCTTTTTTTTTTCTTATTACTGCATTTGGTTTATTATACTTTGTTTTCCTTTGCTGAAAATCACGTAAATGTGTGATGAGACGCAATTCTTAAACAAGTCCCCCAAGATTTCCTTTATAATGTCTTTTTTTCTTAGTTTTTTCTTTCCTCTGCGTTTTACTTCTTGTTTGTGTTCGCTCATTTTCTTTCCACCATCATGCATAACGTCTGCCAAATCTTCATCAAAATAATCTAATCACTCTTTCATTGTATTTCTTTTCACTTTCCGTTTCGCTTTTTCACTTTCCTACCTTAATATTATTATTCTTTCTTTTATTTTTCTCTCTTCATGTTTTTCTTTAAGTTTCATTTCTTACCATAATTTTCTTTCTTTTTTATTTTATTTCTCTTTCTTTTTTCTTCTTCATTCTTCTTCCTTTTTCTTTACTATCTTTCCTTTTTAACTCATTCCTTCTCTCTTTCCTATATTTTCTGTCTCTTCTTTCTATTTTCTCTTTCTTTCTCTTTATTTACTTTTATTTATTTATTCTTTTTAATCATATAAGGCCATTATAATTTATCATTATTTAATTTAAAACACACACTCTCTCTGTCTCTCTTTCTCTTCCTCCTCATTAACTTCCATTCTTTCTTTTTTGTTTTCTTATTTTTCTTTCCCTGCTTTCAAACTTAAATTCGATAATCACCTCGCTTTTCTTTCCGCTCTGCGCATGCTCAGATTATATTTCACGAACAGCTTACTTCTGCTGGCTTTGTGTTCGACCAACACCCTGGATCTCTCACCTGAAAAAGATAAGAAGAAAACTAATAAACGTGTAAATCTTTGACAAGAAGAAAAGATGTTTAAATAAACATTTTATGGTTCATAAGAGTTGAAATAAAATAAAGAAAGAACTTTTCTTTTTCTTTCCACCTTTTCTGAGATTAATAAAAAAAAAAAAACATGAATGATGAAAAGAATATGTTGCAGTGAATTTGCTTATATGGAATGTGAGACATAAAAAGAAATGCCTTAAGAATATTTTGGATATTTGTATTGGCATAATGGATTCAAAAAAATAGCTCGCCTGCTTTTAAAGGATTTGTTACTGCTTTTCTCTTAATTTCATTTTTTATTTGTTCCTACTTTTTGTACCAAAAATTACAATACATAGAAGAAGACTATTTTGAAGGAATGGGTGGCGGTCATCGTTCAAGCATACAAATACTTTTCATTCGAAATATTTTCGAATAAAATGTGTAATGTCTATGCCATATGAAACATGTTCTCGATCACAGAAAAAAACGCTTGCATTGGGGAAATTTTCTCTAATGAAAATCACATTCAAGTTTTCGTTGAAATCTTTTTCATGTCAAACTCAAAAGGTATCGAAAGCTGCCTCCTGATAAGTGGCAACAAGTCGTTGCAAAGTTCCTGGTCTGGCATCTTGTCTACAGTCACATTCTCACAGACGTGCTGTGGTTTCCCTCTGTCTTTTCTAGAAGTATTTTCATGGAAACTGCTCTGACGAGTTACTTACACTGGTTCCCAAACTGCATGAATTTAAGCGTGCTACTAGATTGGCACCTTTGTCCAACCCTTACACTGCTGAAACGGTTAAATGTACTCGTCTCTTCTACTCCAACAGCTTCTTATCTCGTCCTTCCCGTCAGTGGAACTCCCTTCCTCTTACTTGATTCCTTGATAGCTATAATCTTTAAATTTTCAAATGTAATATCAGTCGACATCTTCATTTTGATCCCCGTCCTTCTCTGTATCCGTTCCCGAATCACCTCTTCTTTACTCTTGCTCTCATTCTTTGTAACTCCTTCGTGCTAATGGCACTGCCGCCTTGCTTGTGATGATAAGTGTTGAAACTTGACTAATGCATGGAATAATAATGCAAAACAAAATGTACTTAGGACAAAATGCATTGAAACAAGAAAGTGTACACAATATTTACATATAGTCTTTTGTATATTCCTGGTAAGTCCGTTCCTGGAGAATGTGTTGACTGAGTCGCAGTCGGGCAGAGTCTCTGGTTGAATCTCTTGATTCCTCCCTCTCTTCCCGGTACCAACCATATTTATATGGTCGGTGCTCCACTATACAAATTAGGTGGATCCTACCACAACAATAAGATTAAAAAAAAGTGTGAATATTCGATTGAATAAAATGTAATTATATTTTCATGTACGTTTGATTTAAGTTTGAAAGCAGGAAAATAAAAATAAAAGAAAACAAATGTTTAAATAATTAAATAAGAAAATAATTTTTTAAATTTTATAATTATTAAATAATTTTATAAATATAAAATTTATTATATTTATATTATATTAATTTAATTATATTATATTATAATTTTATTATATTAATTTATATTATATAATTTTATAATTATAAATATACAAAAAAAATTATTCTATAATTATTTTTAAATATAATTAAGAAAAAAATGGATAAGCAAAATCCGAAATTATTCATGACCCAAACCAATATTTGAACAGTTATTTGAAACTTTATTGATTCGGAAAAGTTATTAAAATTTACTGGTACCAATGCGCATACAGATGGATAGAAAATGAATTGAACAATTATACAAAGATACAAAAACAAGGGAGTAAGACAAGGATGAGTCTTCTCACCACATTTATTTAACCCATACACCAAAGTGATCTGGTATTTCTGTCTGGATATATTACTGGTTGATAAAAACTCAACAACATAAGATATGAAAGAGGGTTGTAGTCAGATACAGAAAGAAAAGCACATATATTGTAGACAAGATCTTAAAGGAAAGTGAGACGAATGAGATTGACTATCGATTGAAACAAGACAGAATATATGGTAAGTAGCAAAAAGGCAAGCAACAAATTGGAGACGTTAAAATAATGATCTAGAGCGCATTATGGAATACAATGGAAGAAGAAATTCGAACATGCATTTAAATAAACAAATAGTTAATATCATTCCACTTATATGAGAATGAATGTTGCACAATTTCCGCATTTAAGAAGCGAACATGTATTTCTATAGAAGATTACGAAAAACAGAAGAATACTAAGATGAAAAAAATACACGTAACAGAAAAATACACGAAAGAGAAGAATACACTGAAAAGGAAGAACAGTAAGAACAGAAGAACACGCGTAACAAAAGAATACACGAAAAAGAATACTTAGAACAGGAAAATACTCGTAACAAAAGAATACTTGAATAAGAAGAATACACATAACAGAAGAATACACGTAACAGAAGAATACTCGGAACAGAAGAATACACGGAACAGAAGCATACACGTAACAGAAGAATACACGTAACAGGAGAACACTAGTAACAGAAAGAATACTCGTAACAGAAGCATACACGTAACAGAAGAATACTAGTAACAGGAAGAATACTCGGAACAGATGAATACAGGCAACAGAAGAATACTTGGAACAGAAGAATACTTGAGACAGAAGGATATACGTAACAGAAAAATACACGTAACAGAAGAATGCTAGTAACAGAAGCATGCATGTAAAAGAAGAATACTCGTAACAGAAGAATAATCTAAACAGAAGAATAGTGGAAATCAAAAGCTTCCGCGTAGCAGAAGAATATACGGAACAGAAAAATACACGTAACAGAAGAATACTTGTAACAGAAAAATATTTGAAACAGATGCATACACGTAACAGAAGAATACTCGTAACAGAAGCATACTCGTAACAGAAGCATACACGTAACAAAAGTATACACGTAACAGAAGAATACTCTGTAACAGAAAAATACACGTAACAGAAGAATACTAGTAACAGGAAGAATATTCGGAACAGAAGAATACTTGAAACAGAAGAATACACATAGCAGAAAAATACACGTAACAGAAGAATACTTGTATCAGAAAAATACTTGAAACAGAAGCATACACGTAACAGAAGAATACTCTTAACAGAAGAATACTCGTAACAGAAGCATACACGTAACAGAAGAATACACATAACAGAAGAATACATATAATAGAATACACGTAACAGAAGAATACTCGGAACAGAAGAATACTCGTAAGAGAAGAATACATAACAGAAGAATACAAGAAGTAAGAGAAGAATACATAGAAAATACACGTAACAGAAGAATACACATAACAGAAGAATACTCGTAACAGAAGAATACTTGAAACAGAAGCATACACGTAACAGAAGAATGCTTGAAAAAGAAGCATACACGTAACAGAAGAATACTAGTAACAGAAGAATACTCGGAACAGAATAATACCTGACACAGAAGAATACACGTAACAGAAAAATACAGGTAACAGAAGAATAACAGAACTGAACAGAAGTAACAGAAATATACGGAACAGAAAAATACACGTAACAGAAAATACTAGTAGTAACAGAAGAATACTTGAAACAGAAGAAAAATACATACACGTAACAGAAGAATACTTGAAAAAAAGAAGCATACACGTAACAGAAGAATACTAACGAAGAAGAATACTCGTAACAAGCATAACAGAAGAATAACAGAAGAATCAGAACAGAATAATACGTAACAGAAGAATACTCTAAACAGAAGGATACTAGTAACAGAAGAATACTTGAAACAGAAATACACTTAACAGAAGAATAATACAGAAGAATACACGGAAACAGAATAACGTAACAGAAGAATACTAGTAAGAGAAGAATAATCTGAACAGAAAAATAATGAAACAGAAGCATCGTAACGTAATAGAAGAATATACGGGAACAGAAAATATGAAACGTAACAGAAGAATAACAGAAGAATTGTAACAGAAAATATTTGAAACAGATGCATACACATAAGAGAAGAATACTCTTAAGCATACGTAACAGAAGACATACTCGTAACAGAAGCATACATATAATAGAATACACGTAACGAAGAAGGTTACTTAAGAGAAGAATCTAGATTTCAGAATAATACTCGTAACAGTAGAATACAGATAACAAAAAATACCCGTAACTGAAGAATACTCGTAAGAGAAGAATACTAGTTTACAAGTAACAGAAGAATACACGTAACAGAAGAAACTTGGAACAGAAAAATACTTGAAACAGAAGAATAACAGAAGAATAGTAACAGAAGAATATTCAGAAGAATGCTAGTAACAGGAAGAATACTCGGAAACAGAACAGAAGAATACTTGAAACAAAAGAAAATACGTAACAGAAGAATAGCAGAAAAATACACGTAACCGAAGAATACGGAACGTAACAGAAGAATACTTGTAACAGAAAAATACTTGAAACAGAAGAATACACGTAACAGAAAAATACTCTTAACAGAAGAATACTAGTAACAGAAGAATATTCGAACAACAAAAGAAAAATACTTAACCGAAGAATAGTAACAAGAGAAAATAACAAGAACACGCATACGTAAGAAGAATATTAACAGAAGAATACACATAACAGAAGAATACACATAACAGAAGAATACTCGGAACAGAAGAATACTCTTAACAGAGGATACTAGTAACAGAAGCATACACGTAACTGAAGAATACTTGTAACAGAAGAATACTCGTAAGAGAAGAATACTAGTTTCAGGATGAATACACGGAACAGAAGAATACACGTACCAGTAGAATACACGTACCAGAAGAATACAGATAACAGAAGAATACTCGCAACAGAAGCATACAAGTAACAGAAGAATACTAGTTTCAGGAAGATTACTCGGAACAGAAGTATACTATTAACAGGAAGAATACACGTAACAAAAGAATACTTGAAACGGAAGAATACTTGAAACAGAAGCATACATGAAAGTATCCTAAATTCTTTTACTTTTTCATGTAAATCACTTTTTGTGCTCCTCACAAAAAAGAATAAAAAATAAAAATAGTAAAGAAAATCTGCCTGAAACATTAAAATAATGATTAGTATACTATAACACTTTTTTTGTCAATTATTCATCTTTACAGTTTACAAATATTTTTAAGTCATATAAAATATAATGCCACTATAGTTGATAACGGTTTATCGCCAATATTTAGCCTCGTGCCCGCTCAAAATCGATGTGTCAGTTATTCCCTTGATAACGCTATTATGTTGTACACTTTTGACCCCATCAACAACGTTTATTGATGATTTGAATTATAATAAATCCTAAACATACTAAAGTCGGTTCATACATATTTTATTATTTGAACTTGACAACAAAAATATTAGACACTGTTTTTTATTTGATTTCTTACTTACAAGAATAATTTTATATTTACAAGATTATAAAAATATGTGAACCATTTATAAGGAAAATGATTTTTTATTCATGAATTTATAAAAATGTCTGAACCAGAATATTTGAATAATAACATAACAATAAGTAACTATAAGCATAAATTTTGAAAAAAAAGCATTTTCCCTATATTTCATTCGTTTTCGCCACATAAATTCACTAAAACCATTAACATATTTTAATTTATATTAACGTTAAATGATTATTTAAATTTTCTTGTTCTATAATTATTTATAAAATGTTAAATATTAAATATTACATTATAGTTGGTTTATGTATTTTAATTAATTCTGTAATTCTTTATAAATTATTGAATCAAAATATTTCTTTTCAAATTTTTTTATAAAAGTTTAATAATAAATATCAAATTTTACTTAGTTCACACATTTTTATAATCTTGTAAATGAAACTCTCCGAGGGAGTCAAAAGTGTATTTCTCCTCCTGGGTAGACTGCTTTAGTTCCACGTGCCATGTTTAATGAATATCAGTTATTTCATGTTAATTTCCCTCTGAAAGTTCTCCACTGCCTTAACCGGGTATTGAACACACTCTTTGGTTCCTATCACAACGCTAACCCTAAAATCCACTGTGCCATGTGTCCTTGAGGACCAGAGTCCAAATAATGTAAATAATGTACATAATACCTCATCTCAGAAATATGGACAGATACTGAAGGATCAGTACGGACTCGATATGCCAAAAATCGAAACGTTGTAATAAATATGGCGACAAAGATGAGGACAATAGTCCGAATAATGTAAATAATATACATAATGCCTCATCTCAGAAAAATAGACAGATATGTGAACCATTTATAAGGAAATCCTTTCAATTAGCAATTATGTTTTTCAAACCATTCCATAAACAATCTAATAAATAAATACTGCTAATTATTTTTTGTCAGTTCTTAAGAACAAATTAATTGTATAAATTCACTTTCATCTGTTTAAGTTTTATTCAAATTCTAATCATTGCTTTTTAAAACAATAAACATTGCTGACGAGTGAAGGTAATTAAAATTATAACAACTGTCCTCTTAACACGCCAATTTCTTTTTTTTTGGGGGGGGGTTCAAAATTGAAAAAATACTTTTAAAAGATGATTTCATACACGCACATAAGTAATCACGTACTTTGAAATTTTAGAAGATGTTTTCGAGAAGAAGTCAAAAAAAGTTTGAGATCACGACGGCAAGAAAGATGATCATTGAACACAAAATGCAGAGATGAAGAAAGCATTTTCAACTTGCAATTTCGAACAAATCAAAACACTTGTTTTCATGAGACAAAAGAATTGTTTTCAGTAGCTTTACTTGCTTAATATACTTCACTTCAACCTGTTGAGTCCGGTTAAATGAAATTCTTTCTTTTTGACCACTCATTTCAATTAATAGTAATTACTATGCATGACAAGGAAAACATTTATATTATTAGCAATCATTCAAAGAATTTAAAACTGTTCTCTTTTCTATATACTCTAAAAAAGGACCGACCAGTTACGATCATTTTCCTATACAAACATTTGACTACCTTCAAAGCAATTTCTAAACTCTGTACGTTGTTTAGTATTCCTTTATGAATTTGTTGCACAAACTTTGAAAAGTTTCACTTTGAAATCACCTCTACTAACACACTTGAGCTGCTTTATATACAAACGAGCCGAATTACCCGCGCCTTGCTGCGTGTCGTACATTTTTTGTAAGAAAATGATGATTGATTTTAAATCATTGGTATAATTTGTGGAAAAAAATGATGCATGTCAAAATTCAGAGATAAAGAAAGTATTTTCAACTTGCAATTTCGAATAAATCAAAACATTTTTTTCATGAACTAAGAAAAAACTATCTTTGTGAGCCTCTTTAAGACAATAGATAGAGACAAAAGAATTGTTTTCAGTAGCTTTACTTGCTTAATGTATTTCACTTCAACCTGTTGAGGCCGGTTAAATGAAATTCTTTCTTTGTGACCACTGTATACAATAATAGCAGTGTCAAGGGAATAACCGACATTTTGACAAATCCTTTTTGTGGGTGTGAAGGTTAAACATTACCGCTTTATCCTACAAGTGAGATCATTTCAAATGTATTTTGCTAACAAACATAAAAGTCTGATCATTATTATTTCATTTGGCATTAATAGCAGCAGAAGCGTAGTATTTTGAAGGACCAACCATAATAATGTTTCTTGGTAGAAACTAGGGAAACTATATATTTCAACAGCCATTCGTAGTTAGATTAGACCAAAAAAATAAAGTAATGCTGCCATATCTGGACTGGAAATGAGTAATCATAACCTAGAGGCCTTGACAAAAATCAAACTATACAGATCGATCTGAAAACTTCGTCCTCATCTGACGAGAACATAAGTAAAGAGGAGTAAAAGAAATGCAGTATTCCAATTCATTCTTAGATATAAAAAAAGGATATCAGGTTCAAGTCGAACCATTTTGGATAGATATGAATAGAATGAAATAATCGATATTACCTAGCAAGAAGTATGACGATCGATATTCACGCTTTATTTGCTGAACGAAGATTTACGTCGTACGAACCAGCGTGAAATTGCAGTCGAGCCTGCATTATGGAAGCTTTTAGGAATGCGAAGGACTGAAGACAACCTTTAAATAAAGGGTTGATATGCAATGGCCTACAGAATTTAACATAGTTTTCACATAGAGACCAACACTCCATAAGAATTTTTAGTTTCAAGCTGACCATGTGAAAATATTTACCAAATAGACACGAGGAAGCAAACCAGATGTAACTGCGATATTCAATGTATGAACGAATGGTAGACTTATAAATGGGTAAGATAGATTCAAGTGAGAAATATTGTCAAGAATGATACAGTTAACTAACTTTCCTTGCAGCAGATCTATCAGCTGATTCAATATAATCTTTCTACTTAGCTCGAGAAGGCATCAAATCCACATGTTCTGCGGTAACCCAGTTTAGAGATGATAGCAGGAACCAGAGTTATAATAAGAAAGTCAGGTAAAGATATTCCAGATGAATCAAGAGTAGATTTGGAAGAGAATTTACGAGCAAGACATTCTAATTTATCATTAAAAGATGGTAACATCTCAAATTGAGTCAAGTGAGGAGGAATAGAAAACTAACACTTATTTAACACAGTATTACAAAGCTGGCAATAGTCACTTGAATCAAACTTGGCTATACGGTGTCTCATTTTCTCAGCGAACAAAGATTTAGCCGCTTTGAGGACACATTTATAGTCATTGCATGTAGATACAAAGAGGTTGCTTGATAAGAACTGAAAAGGAAGGCGTGAAACAAGAAGATTTTAGTTTCACCTGGTAATTTTCGAGAAGGCACAAAAGCATCGCTACTGACTTTTATCCACGAATAAACCTTAGTAGCACAATTCTCAATAGAATGTTTAAAAGTTTCGCTCCAAGGAGCGTCGCGAAGAAAATCACGAATCCAATCAGTACGCATGTAACAAAGAAGTTTTGTGAATAGGAGGTTCCTTTCTAATAGATGCCTCAAAAGAAATATCAACATATTCTACAGGGTGATCAGAATTAGCAAGAAGACAGAATTGCGTTACCCGACAAGAACCATGATATGACGCAATGTTGATCAGTATTATTAAGGAATAGGAAAGAGAAATCTACTATTAAAAGGAAAGAGTAATCTACTATTTGACTGAAAAACTGAACACCAGTCTAAACACCAGCAAAATCAGTAATATTAGAAGCCACTTGATGTAATGAGCATTATAGTCACCAAACACAAAATGTTTGTAGCTAAATGTAGAGAAAGAGTCATATTAATATTGACAGAAATTTTGTTTAATATATCACAATCCTGAGAAGAAGTGGGGCGATAAAGGAAAAAGCGATACCTAACAGAGTGCAATAAAAAAAATGTCGAAAGAACATGAAAGGGAGTTCAAGAGATGATTTCTTTGCGACGGGAAGATTTTCCCGCGTGCAGACACCAGAGTCATGCATCTATAATATAGATTCTTAAACAAAGAGGAAGATAGCCTGGAACAAACAAGTCATCGGTAGAAATAGAAGAGTTTAAATTACTTTCGCAAAGCGTTAAGAAACCTGGGGAACGTTTCAAGCGAAAGGATTATAAACTACAGAAATTGGTTCAAATACAACAAATATTAAAGAAGGTTGTGGAAGTAGGGGATTTTTTTTGTTTACCGGTTCAAACCTGTTTCTTTTAGTTGAAACTGTCATGAGAAACTTATTTTAAGAAGAAAAGAAGGCCAAAATAATTATCACTGCTCATCGTCTATGTCAATACAAACAAAGCGGAAGATGGCTAAGACTAAACCTTTATATGACCCTAGCCTTGCCCACTGGAAATACACGCAGTGACACGTATCTGTGAGACATAGCTCTGTAAAAACATAATTGAGATTCTAAATTGACGGGGAGTAAAATACTTCAGGTCAGGTCATCAACTTTGGTTCCATACGGAGTCTAAGTAACATTTTCTAGCTTAACTTGTAAAGTAATCTGGGATAAATACAAAACTGCAGAAATAAACTTGTAAGTAATCAAGAACTCATCGCAAAAACTCGAAATCTTAATTGAGTTCATCTGTTCACGTAGCGAATAAATAATACTTTTACTAACTTCAGTTCTGAACCAAATAGACACGAGAAAGAAAGATAGAAAGAAACGAAAAAGAGAGATAGAATGAAAGAAACGAAAAAGAAAGAGAGAAACGAAAAAGAAAGAGAGAAAGAAAGAAAAGAAAAAGAACGAAAGAAATGAAAAAGAGAGAAAGAAATGAAAAAGAGAGAAAGAAAGAAACGAAAAAGAAAGAGACAAAGAAAGAAACGAAAAAGAGAGATAGAATGAAAGAAACGAAAAAGAAAGAGATAAAGAAAGAAACGAAAAAGAGAGATAGAATGAAAGAAACGAAAAAGAAAGAGAGAAAGAAAGAAACGAAAAAGAAAAAAAGAAAGAAAGAAACGAAAAGAAAAGAAAAAGAAAGAATCGAAAAAGAGATAAAGAAAGAAACGAAAAAGAAAAGAGAAAAGAAACGAAAAGAAAAAAGAAAGAAAGAAACGAAAAAGAAAGAAAGACAGAAAGAAAGAAACGAAAACGAAAGAGAGAAATAAAGAAACGAAAAAGGAAGATGGAAAGAAAGAAAGAAACGAAAAAAAAGAAAGACAGAAAGAAACGAAAAAGAAAACCAGAAAGAAACGAAAAAGAAAGAGAAAAATCGTGGTAAAAGAAAGGAAATAGGAAAGAGTAAAACTTCAAAGTCTTAATCTAAATTAAGATCTGTTTTGTATTTTTTTAAAACATCGCAATTTTCTCTAATCTTTAATCAGGTGACATGTGAACCCAATATCTGTTTTACTAGAGAACACGCTTGAAATTAGAAATTGGATTGTGTGCTAAAACTCTTGGGATGTAAAAAAAACAGAAGGAAAATATTCAACCCCTCCTGACCTACCCCGAGTGAATGATCCTGAGTGATAAAATCTAAATAATTATTTAAAGCATCCAAACAATTTTTTTTTCAAGGCAAGGGTAAACATGTCAAAACCTTTACAACTCACAGAGTACAATGTCGGGGTTCAGATGTTGAGTGTCCCATTCACTATTTCCGTCTGGGTTTTCAAAATATAAGTTGAAAGTTAATCTATATTCCTGACTATTTTGCTTTCTTATGTTCTGAAACATTAAACTTCTTATTGCTTTTTTGCTTAACAAAATAACGTTTTAAAGCCAGCCTTTAACATGAAAGAAAAGGAATTCTTGGACGAGATATCTGGAAAATATCTAAATATTATGAACTGTTCCTGAACCGATTGTGAGTGTTTAATGCAAGGAGACTACATTGCATCTTCATGAAAAGACATTTTACCACGTAATTATTCATTCTCTAATAAGAACGTTGATTTAGACTGTATATTGTGTGACAGTCGAGTTCACAATGCTCAAATGTTTAAAGTTTTCCCTTTTCATGTAGGATATTTTTGCAAGACTTTTTGTTGCCCCTACAGTCCCGATTTGTGTTTCTCCGACGTCTGGTTTATCTTAAAACCGCCGTAACACATTTCAGCTCATGAACGAGATTAAGGAGAACGGGGCAAGTCTGCGGATTTTTAAGATTTTAAGAGTGTTTTGTATATATTACGTGACTGGAGACCTTCAGGATACACCTTATATAGGTGTCTCAGTGGCTACGGGGTAGAACTTGAACGTGGAAGGTCTAGATAAATGATAGTGGCTGAGATTAAGGAACATACAAAAAAAAATCTGCTGATTTTGCAGACTTTTTTAAAATTTAAAGGAATATTGCGATGGGTGAGGTCATAAGGAAAGTACTTCGATAGCACCATTGCTTTACGCAGTATATTTGTTTTGTTAGTATTTGTTTTGCCTTACATAGAATATTTGTTTTGTGAATATTTGTTTCGCCTTACATAGAAAATGTTTTGTTAATATTTTTCATTTACGTAATATACTTATTTTGTTAATATTTGTTTCGCCTTACATAGAATTTTTTAGTTAATATTTGTTTTGACTTACAAAGAACATTTGTTTTGTTAATATTTGTTTTCCCTTACGTAATATATTTGTTTTGTTAATATTAGATTTGCCTTATGTAGTATACTTGTTTTAAGGATATGTGTTGTCTTACATAGAATATTTGTTCTGTTAATATTTGTTTTCCCTTAAGTTTGCTTTGTTAATATTTGTTTTTCCCTAAGTAGAGTATTTGTTTCATTAATATTTTTCACCTTATATAGAATATTTGTTTTTTTTTTAATATTAGTTTTGCCTCATGTAGTATATTAATTTTGTTAATGCTTGATTTGCCTTACGTCGTATTTTTGTTAATATTTGTTTTGCTTTGTGAAAAATGTTTGGTTAATATGATTTTTTCTTATTTCTTTTATTGATAAGTGTGTAAGGTCAGAGAGAGAATATTTTAAAGGTAAAAAAGATATCTTTCCTTTAGTTTGTTGTGAATATTATATCAGTGCTTTCTACACAGACTCCGTATTTCTTACGTTTGCACTTATTAATTAAAGTTTTAACACAATTTTAAAAAATAATATTGAGTCAAATTAACCTTTTTCATCGTTTGAATGTAATTTAAAAACAACTTTGTATTATTTCTAGGAACTATAATTGCTTCGTGCAAAATATTTTGCTGCACACTTGTGTACAAACACACACACACACATATATATATATATATATGTATATAATTTTTTCGAAAATTATAACATAAATATGTTATAAAATCACTACAGAAATAGATATTTTGTTTCAACACTTCTGGTGTCTTATCAAGTAATGGTGTTGAATGTATAATAGAGATTTATTCTACATTCAACACCATCACTTGAGAAGACCCCAGAAGTTTTGAACCAAAATGGCTATTTTTGTTATGATTTTATATCATATTTATCTTATAATTTTCGAATAAATTATATTTGCTCTACAATGTAAGGAGCACTCTTTTAAGAATTATATTTTTTGGTTATTGGAATACAACAATCCTATACTATATATATATATATATAACTATGAACCTAAAGAGCCAGGCAAACCTACCTAGTACATTCGGTCTACTTAGCGTATTGAGCACTTTACTTAGTTATTTTTATTCTACTCGTGTCGGAGGTTTTTTATTTGGACTCTGAGCTTGGATTCTGGTCGATTATTTTCGAAAATTTACATGTTCTTAGTTCTTTCTTTTTTTATTTCTTTTTTTTTTCCTTAGGTATTGGTTTGTTCATTTACAAGCCAATACACCTAAGGTTTTTCCGGACGAGTATACTTACTTATATTTATAAGATTATTTATATATATATATATATATATATATATATATATAGTGTGTGTGTGTGTGTGTGTGTGTGTGTGTGTGTGTGTGTGTGTGTGTCAAACACATACAAACCTTTTTCGCTGTATCAAAACTCATCAGTGTGGCTAGACTTCTGGTTGCTTTAAGCCAAGATCAAAACTCGACCGATTTAGCATTAGTGAGATATCTTACCCCTAAGCTATCGGCACACGGCAGAGAAAGGGACATTTTAGCGTCAGTCAGTTATGTGCCATGCGTGACACACGATCTTTTGATACATGACTGACGAGGGAGATTTTTTTCCCGCAGTAGTTTGCTATAGACCAATTGCCACTATAAAACCAGGCTATTATCCATGTCTGGGGGAAGGAGAAGAAGAGGATTCATACCTTTCCCAAGGACATTAGTACGTAAGTGAATGTAATGGATTCGACTGGAATCCGAGCCGCTATCCATTACTCCACCGTGCCTCCTATTATCGTATTAGATATGAAATGTGTATAAACTCCAGTGGCCAAGAGCGCTCAATTCGTAATTGAAGAGCAGCGCGTTAATAGCAGAGGCATCCACTGTTTTGAAAGTACCCTTTTTCCAGAGTGCTCGATCGAATATTGAGAGCATAAACTCTATGTGGTTAACATACATAGAAGAGACGTGTCTCTTCCTAGTGCAACGATTATTTAGCTACACTCATAGAATATTACCACTAGGCTCGATCCTCACTGGATGCATCATGCTCGTGGACTTGTACCAAAATTAAGTTTATTAAATTTTAGCATGCATGGGGAGCGGGGAATGAGAAACTATGCAGATGTGAGAAATATATTGGATTGGCACAAAATGTGTAAATCTTTTCAATAGGTGGCATTTTAAGACGTGATTTTGTTTCACACATAATTGAAAGTGGTAACATCTATACATATTATGAAATGTGCCATTTTTCATTAAAAATGAAAAGGAATAATGTTGTGGCCTTGTTAGCGCCAGAAATAAATACACAAGAGAAGAATTCAGTTAAACAAATATATTAACAGAAACAGTAATACAACCATATACAAACGAGAGTGTTACAGCAAGAGTGTTCGGTCTGATTTTTAGAGCTGCTGGAAACTTCACCCTCAAAAAAGGAAGTACCTGCTCCTATTTATAGCTGGGAGAGTCCATGCATGCGTGGTAAATTACCATAGCAGTTAATAATGAAGGGAACTTTCATCATCTGCTGTGATTTTATTTCCGGGAAAACTCTTTACAAACAACAAAAAGAAAATATTGTTTATATAGATGGTGCCATAGCTGAGAGTACTGTTCATAAGTGGTTCGTTGCGTTCAAAAGTGAACTGTTTGATTTATTGGATTGAGAACGTTCTGACAGGCCTGCAATCGCTGATGATGACCAAATCGAAACACATTAAAAATAATCCCGGTCACACGATGGTATAGATTGGTGTGAGGCATTTGAAAATCCCAAGATACGAGAATTCCTCACGATTTTACGGAGGAAATCTAATTGCGCGCATTTACATTTGCGTAGATGCAACAAAAAGGGGCCAATTTTTTTAAAAGAACGACAAACTTCCATGAAAAATGTTTTGCTTATAATAATATTGAGCTAAAAAGACCGTGAAAAACGAAGAGAGTGATAAAATATATCTAGTAGGATTGGAAGAACATTGTATATTACGAACTCTTTACGCAAAAATCAATGTTGACTTGTACTGTTCACAATTGAACTGATTAAATACAGCAATCGATGAAAAGCGGTCGGAATTGGCCGGTCGGAATAGTGTCATCTTCAATCAGGACAATGCCAGACCTCACGTCTCTTTTCACTTTAGATACACATATCAAGCAAAAAGAAGAAAAAAAGAAGATTTAAAACGCTGACCGACACCCCACTTTCCATAGTTTGATGCCGAATCCATTTCTCCAGCTTCTAAATTATTCCTAAAGATGTCTATTAGTTCACTTCGACTGAACAAAAAATATTCAGCCGGACAAACAACTTTGTCAGCATTGTGTAAAATATAGCACTCTTAGCTTTTGCATTAATTAATATATATACATTATTACAAGTGCACACATATGCATATATGCACACGAAAACATATTAAAGGGAACAACACACACACTATTTCCCACAAACATACACTTTTCCACAAACCCACACAGCGTCATCAGCACATCGACAAATTCAAGTACACGTAGGTTACACATCGGTACACTCGTGTATACAAAGGGGGATCAATAAATTGCAAAGTTGCTAATCGAATTTGGATTTGGAATTTTCGGTGTATAATGTTCAGTCTATACTAGGTAAGGCAACCCTTAGCACGCGTGCCAAATTTGGCACGCCGATGACTAATTTCTGGAATGTGAAACTTATTAGATTCCCTTTTTGACTTTGTTTAACGTCTTTCTCCTCCTTCATATCTATCATTATCTCATGTACTTTTATTTGCTGTTAGCCCAGCCATACTTTCTCGATTTTGTAGGAGTGATAAGGTATGTAAAAAGATGGTTGCCTTTGTAAAACTACCTGAGAGTACTATCTTTTTTTCTCTTTTATTTTGTTTTACGACATATTAACTTCAATATTATTTAATGCTGACAACATTTTTAGGATAGATTCATATGAATAGGATATGTATTCTTTGGTTTAGATTGGTTTGGTTTATTTTGTTTTACGGCGTATCAACCTCAATGGGTTATTTAATGCCGACAACATTTTTAGGATAGATTCGTATGAATAGAGTATGTGTTTATTGGTTTATTTTATTTTGTTTTACGTTATATCAACCTCAATGGGCTATTTAATGCCGAAAACATATTTAGGATAGATTCGTACGAATAGAATATGTATTCTTTGGTTTAGATTGATTTGGTTTATTTTGTTTTACGGTATATCAACCTCAATGGGTTATTTAATGGCAACTAAATTTTTTATTGCTGGTAATATTTTGTTTTGTCAAAAATTTGTTTCTGGTAATATCTTTTCTTCAAAATTGTATTGCTGGTAATGATTTGTTTCAAAAAAGTATTGTTGATAATAGTTAACTATTTGCCCATAGCTGGGACCCTAACAGGTGCTACCACCCCGGGTCAAGGTGGACCTGGGAACATCAGCAATTAAGAGGTGGTTCCACGCTCCTCAAAACATAGTTTAACATCTTACCCAGGACGGAGGGTACTATCAGGGCTTAAATATGTAAAGCATTTGGGAACGTATTATGTACTCGACAAAGAAAGTGATGCAAACTGTTACCAAGGTTGTTAATTACATTTCTGCACGGGCCTTAAATAAAAGGCAAGTTCAAATTTTCCTGAACGAGGTAGAATCTGTATATAAAAGACTAACAATATACAACAATATTAGGTAGTTTAGCCGAAGTTTGTTTCTGAAACGATTTGTTGAATGCTTAGATGAGATAAAAAAAATTTGAACGGCCAACATGTCTTACCAAGAATTGTCTGACACCCTGTTTTTGCAGATATTTTTTTTATATATCGTCCGAGCAGTTTAAAATAGTAATATGGATTTATCTAAATTCTTGAAAATATTTCCAGTGTTCTTATTTTTAAGTCTTTTGTAATTTATGTTCATTCTCTACTTTTCAAAGAATACACAGGGAACATTTCCATGTATGTAATATTGCGGGACAAATGTCATTTTTTTCTAAATGCTTTGATGTCGACAATGATTTTGGTATTCTCTCATGTTTTTGTTTCCGCTGCTTTTGCTATTTATTATGCAACCTTTTGCTCCATCAGTTATCGTTTTTCTGGCTACGTGTCGTGTCCACCTCCATTAATGTTACTATGATTAACTGAAGAAAAATGAATAGGCTTTTTTATATAGTTTCATTATTTATTCTGGCCTAGAACTTATTTTATAGGGTTGGAGATCTTATTTATCTAAGATGGATTATATACATATTCTCGGCTTTTTTTCTGGAGACATTATTGTTGCAAAAGAAAGGAATAACGAGGATTAAATTTTCAACAGCCTGTATGCATTAAATTTGCATAATATACCGAGTGTAACAAAAAAATTGTCCAAATCTGGTAAAAGCAAAATTGTCCATTTGTTAGGTTACGCTTTGAACCTTTGAATCTTAGAAATGATTAAAGTTATCTTACTGGAATTCTCCGAGGTTTTATTAACATTATTGGACTCTACTTTGAGCAACAAGATTGTGTAATTACTCTCCAAGCTTAACAGAGGCATCGTGATGAAATCGATCATAAATGAAAATGACATGTTCACATCAATTAATCATAGCTAATGATCGGAAGCTCGTGAAGTATTGAAATAAAGTTCACACACACACACACACACACACACATATATATATATATATATATATATATATATATATATATATCATGATCATTTTCCAACTTATTCAAGATGATCTTCGCCCTCTCTAACCTTCTAAATTTATGTCCTGTAGTAACAAGTTATCTCCGACATTTCACGTACGATTTCATTTCAAGTTTTTTTTCACTGCTCTTTGGACTGTAAAGGGTGAAACCCCTCCCCCACGTGACAAACGTCTTATGGACTAACTTGGATCTTTTCTAATTAATCTCTTTAGCTCTAAGTTGAAATGATGATCCCTCTTCCTGTTTTGTCCTACTGATGCAGTTTCCCTTTCTACTCTTCCCTCTATTTAAACTTATTCACAATTTTCTTGATGGTTCTGGAATGGGCTTTGAAGACGTAAGTCAGAATATGAATGTTGGTACCATTATTCAAGGCCTGAATGAGCTTTTTCCTCTCAACATTACTCAGTTGGGAGTGGACTTGTATCTTAAATTAGCTCCGTGAGAAAGTTTTGTTGCTGTTACTGCTTTTTTCTATAAAGTTTTGACAGATCCATTCTACGGCCGGCTTAAGTATAAAATCCATATAGAAAGCATCTACTTGAAATGATAGATTCCAACAGTTGTTCAAATGTTATAAACTTTGTCGCTTTTCGAACCCATTCTACAGCTTTCATCAAGTATACAATTCATACATAATGTTCATCCTGTACAAGGCCTAAGAACCACTCGAGTTAAAGCGTTCCTGAAGCATTTTTTGGTGAGAGCTGTAAGATGTGCAGTATTTGAGGACATATTACAATGAGAAAATAAAGGTTCTGGCTTATTCGTTGGGATGCATATTCCAAGGATCACCTTTCTATTGTAGTAAGCGCATAATATTATGGTTACACCCTAAAACCTGCAGCAAAATCTCTTTGGATTGGAGAGTTTCTTACATTTACCAATGCGTTAAATTTGACCTTATTCCGTGTATGCCATGTATATATATATATATATATATATATATATATATATATATATATATATATATATATATATACCTCTCATCAACTGACTAATAGAGGAAGATGTTGCCCATTAAATCCTATTGTCCTTAGATGGGAAGGGATTAATTTTGAGTTATAAAACCACTATTACTATAGCTATTATGATCATAACGTAAATACTATAAACATGTATATATGCGTAAATAAATATATATATATATATATATATATATATATATATATATATATATATATATATATATATATACTATACTGTATATATACTGTATAAATAATATATTACTCACAGTTACATTCCCACGCATGCACTAATGTATCGTACTTTATATACTGTACACCCGTTTTTGTTTACAATTGAAAGGCCCGCCAACGCCGCCAAGCGGTCACTTTGATAACTAATACGACTCGTTACGCTAAGCCCACAAATTTTGAAATACATCGCTGACAACTTGGAAGTTTATTTCCTGCAGATTTTATTTTATTTTTCCTGTAGATTTTGTCCGTTGCATCCGAAGTCCGTTAATGGGGGGGAGGTCCGTAGATGAGACGTTTGTATATATATATATAGCTGGCCACTTATATATATATATATATAGCTGGCCACTCGTATTAGAGGATACATGTCTATTAGTGTGGTGAACCAATCCGTATTGCAGACGCTTGGTCAGGTGCCTCTCTCTCTCTCTCTCTCTCTCTCTCTCTCTCTCTCTCTCTCTCTCTCTCTCTTATTCCATATCCTTTCAGGACGAACGTGATCACAGCTCCCTGTTTTTTGTTTTGTTTTTGTTCCTTTCAGCAAAATCATGTTTTATTTTTTCATCACTCTCCGTCTTTTCCGTGTTGGTTCCGTCCTCATCCATTCCTTCAAACTTGTCAAGTGGGCCTCTGCTCCAACATATCGAGCTGTTTCTTTCTGACTATTAATAAAAATTGGCAATATGAGCTCTGCTAAAATATATGCAAAGATAACATCAAAAATTGCTATATGAGCACCAGTAAAAATGGTTGAGAAGAAATTAGGTTTATAATAGCCAGAAATTCATACACAGATGTGCTCAAGGACAGTGAATAAAGGCGTTGGTTAGATCCAGTGACAAGACCCAAAGAGTGTGAGTTCAATACTCGATTAAGGCAGTGGAGAACTTTCAGGAGATAACTGACATCCATTGAACATGGCACGTGGAACTAGAACAGTCTACCCCAGTGAGCGAAATAAAGGGTTAAGTTCGATATATCCAACCACCTGAAGAAGGCCGGAGCGTACAACGGCCGAAACGTTGTAATGAATATGTCGACAAAGATGAGAACAATAGCCCGAATAATGTAAATAATGTCTATTTCTTTATTCTCAACATTCATTGGAAGAACAACACTTCAGTTGCTTCAAGACGAAATTCTCCATCCATATAAGAGTTTAGAGATTACATAAAAATGCAGCACTCTGTTCTTCGTGTCTAATGAAATTTGTTTAAATTTGTTAACGGACTGTTGGAGTGGCGTCGCTGTTATCACCATAGGAACGGAAATCGGCGATCAGAGTTCAAATTCCAGCCTAGTTTGTTGCGTTCACCTTCGCACTAATGATTTTCAGAAAAGAATAACTCTATCTCTTCGTAACCACTAGCAATAGGTAAAATAGTAGGGTAGACTTAGTTCTCTAGCCTTGGGTGGCAGCCAATCTAGAAGAAAGAAAATCCTCAAATGGAGGAGAAAGCAATTGTTAATCACTCCACTATCTTCAATGGTAATTCACATATTGTCAAAAGAACATGAATTTGTCGAGTGTCAAAATCGCGTATGTCTTACAGTGATATGGAATTTGAAAAATAATTCTCAGTTATCTACCTTTTGCAATTTTTACAGATAAACGTTCTACTAATTAACCCATAGGTGGGGGCAGAAGAGGTATTTCGTGCCTTTTTCAAGGTTTGTATGTGAGTAAATATAACGAATTCAACTAGGGTTGTAACCCAAATTTCCAATTCTGACCTGTTATTCACTACACCGTCCGAACATGCAAGCTTACAGTACCTGGTATTCCTACGCCGTTGTTCATCTAGGTATTGACCAGACTTGATGTTGCTTAACTTCGGGGAGCATACGAGAAGGAAGGTTTCAATGTGATATAGCCGTAAACTCAGTTTCTTAAAATATACCATTCGCTATTATTACACTCCTTCGGATTTCTTTGTTGCACTTTTTGCATTTGTTTGCTCTTGACGTTCCCGTTGGGCAAATTGCATATCGGATTGTCTCTTTTACTCGCCACCATCAATTACCACCTGTTATAATTACTGTTCAGGTGTCTGTCTTTTGTTTCATCAATTAACTTTTTCCTTTTGCGTTTTGACAGTTTCATATGATCAACTAGTAAAGATTTAGCACAAAGATTCAATAGTGTATTCCTTCCCATGAGGTCGAATACTCAGACAACAGTCGCTCTCTGTTAGTCACTTTTTAGTCATCATTTTGAACAAAATTTTATAGCTTCAGCTACGGATAAAATGTATTTTTGGTTATTATGCTATAAAATGTATCGTTGATCATTTTACTGTAAAATATGTATGTTGATCATTTTTTTTTTAAATAAAAATGTATTGCTATTAATTTTAGTATAAAAATGTATTTGGGGGGGGATTCACTATTTGCCCATATCTGGGACCCTAACAGGTGCTACCACTCCAGGTCAGGGTGGAGACCTGGGAACAACAGCCGTGAAGAGGTGATTTCAAGCTCCTCAAAACCTCCAATCTACCTATCTGAGGACTTGCTGCTGAATGTAGTTTATCGTCAGAGCCAGGAAGGAGTACAACAGATTATTTCCTTTTTCGCTCACGGCAAAGAACCTGATGCAGGACCTCGTCGTAATCTTTTTTCATATCAAAATCTACGGGATTTTACTAAAAAAAATTATCAAAGAGCCGATTGATATGTGGCAAAAAACCATTACAAATAATGGTGAATATATAATTGAATAAAATATAATTTTAGTTTTATTTGTTTGTTTAAGAATAAAATTCATAAACAAAGACGGAAATTATTTACGACCCTACCTAATAGAAAATGCATTCTGTCAAGGTATCATTGTCGGAACTTTCAGCTTGATCCTTAGAGGATGCTCAGATAAAAGTTCTTGTGCCAGACTATCCCGGTGGACAATCTACACTTTTTTCATACCAACAGCATGTCTATTATTACTAACAATACTGAATTTTTTTTTTTTTTTTAATTCGGTCTTTTTATGACATGGTTCCGAGAAGATGCGAGGTGCCGCAATGGATATAAACTGAAAATATGGAATGGATAAGCCAATTTCAAAATTCAAAATGTTTGCATTTGATATTAATTTTCCCGGGAAAGGCATGAACTCATTATTATTCTTTAAATCTCAGAGAGAGATACATTCATAAAAATGTCTCATCTATAACAGTCAGAGTGGATGACAAAGGCCAGGTGAGTTTGTAGCTTTCCAAATCACACTCTCACAACTATATTACTGCCAAGGCTGGAGCGACAATAAAAATAAACAAAAAAAAACATGTTATATATACATGCCAATGTGACAAATCGATGTTGGGAGTTGAAATATCTGCTTGTCGCTACGAAATTCTGTTAGACATCGGCTAAGTCTAGAATAACTGTAGTAAATATCTAACTCAACGGTAGCGAAAATGATGGATTTTTTTTTCTTTGGCTCTGTATCAGAATTGGGCAAGCTACCCACGAAAATCAATGGCGACGCTTTCTATCACATTCACACCAAAAGTCAGCAAATATCGATTATGGAGAGAAAGTGGACTCTATTAACAGAGAAGACATAACGAAAATTGGTGACGGGAAAAGTTAGGCTTAAACAGGTTGGAGATTATTAAATAACATTCCCCTCAAGTTCAAAAATATACACATATATACATGGTAAACCCACGCTTCGTAAACTGTCATATTTCATTATGCAAGTCAGTTGTTTCTCAACGGAATTGGTTATTTTAAATTATTTACGAACTATCGTCCCCATTTTTGTTATCGTTATCAAAATCCCTAGGCAGTGTTCTTGGAAATGGGGGCGAGCAATAACTGAGCAGTGTTAAATAAAGAACTGGATGTGATATCCCTGGAGGTGGACAACGAGAACAATATACTACTGTAGATTAAATAAAGTATTCAGTGTGATATTCCCTGAAGGTTACCCGGATGGATAAGCATCTGATGAATTACGGATGGCACAACAGTCGAAACATCGTGATAATAGCAAGGAAGTTCAGCACCATAGTTAATAATGGAAATGCTGATAATTCCTCAACACAGAAATTATCAGAGACAATGGTTCTAACGAATTTCGGTAACATTTTCAAGATGTTTCTGTGGATTAGATAGGTTCACCGAACTTTTGAACAGGAGTAAACGTTTATCGCTTGTTTCCTGTTTAGGATTCGGCTTCCGGTTCATGGTAAATTCTACTTCAACTCTATACGTCTCCGCCTAAACTCTGAAACTTTATTTATTTTCTTTTTTTATTATTATTATTTATTTCCTCAATAGAAGTAGATTGGTTCACCTAATAGCCTAATTCATACTCGTCCTCGGTGTTTCAAACAGGAGTAGAGGTTTATCTCTACTTTTAACCTATCCGCCTAAATTCTAAAATTTATGCTATTACTGAGTGCCTTTTAAAGTTGTTTTTTTCTTCTCTTTCACTTCTATTCGGCCCTTACATCTTAGTGACTTTATCCCCTTGCTTGGAGTGAATTGATTAAGACAAAAACCTATATCTGATAAGTTTCTGGATAGCAATGTCCACCTCTCGTCTCCTCCTGTCGGCCTGAGGCCGCTGTCTGATGCCTGAATATGTCACTGCGTCAGTTGATCTTCCCCAACCACATTATGTTTACATTTTTTCATCTGAATAAGTCTTAGGCAAAAAGATGGTCGAAGCATCCTCAAGAGTAAAAAAGGGGTGTGTTACAAGAAAATTAAAGGAAGCGACTTTCGTACAAATATATATATATATATATATATATATATATATGAAAAATTTGTCAGAGTTAACCTGTATATCTCTGTGTGCATATATATATATATATATATATATATATATATATATATTCTTACTCTGTCCTGGACATTGAGTTCTACCTGGATTCTATCCTCTTGGGAATTTATTTATATAAATATACTAGCAGCATGGCCCGGCGTTGCCCGTGCTTGATTCAAAAATCGTACGACTCATACAGCAATCGCTATCACTTGACTTAAAATATTTTTGCCCTTCCTTGCCTTTAAAGGAGTGCCCTTGTCCGTGCTGATGTTGCTACATGCCTTATTTCTTGCCTATCTCACACTACGAATTTTTTCTAAACTCTATACTAAACGAATAAAGAACTAAACAAAATGAACACAAAACGATCAGCTTTAAAAAAGGACTCGTAAATGGAAAAACCGAATGAAAAAGGAATGTTAACAACAAATACCTTTTCACACCCAACCCTGTTCTGCGGAATCAGAATCAAAGTTGAGTTTAAGCAAGCGAATGAAACAATTGGAGTAAAGTGTCATGCAGATTTACATTTTCCCACTTGCGACGAATGCAGCTATCGATTTTTTTTTTTTTTGCATGCTAGTTAACATTCGTCATCTGTTGGCTCTCACGCTGGCCAATAGAATCTTTCTGCTTATTCGTGGCAGCCAGCTATAGGCTCTCATTCTGGCCAGTAGAAAATGGCAGCAAACTACATGAAAACTGCTGCAGAGACATGAAAAAATCAATTATTTCCACTATCGATGGGAGTTGGAAATGCAAAGTCGGTTTTGGCCTTCCCACAAACTTGGAGCATGTGCATGTAAATTTTGCTGCAAATCCGTCGAAAAGTAATAATACAAATTTCCAATTTATCGGAGCTATGGTCTAACTACTTAACTAAGACTGGTTTTGCTTATTAGTTGTCCGTCTTATCGCAATGACACCAGGAATGCCATAGACTTGACACTGGTTGTCGTTTCATCAATTCAAAAAGAAACTTAATGTTTCTCTTTGTAAAGCATACTTAAAGGTGGAACTTTGATTTCATGCCTTTAACCATTTTTTTAACATTCTATGTATTTGTGTTGAATTTCACAAGAGCAGATTGAAAATAGCAACAGCAAAATAGCAACCAGATCAAAACTCGTGGCAGATTATTTTAAAATAGTGAGATCAGGCAGCCCAATGTGCAGCCCCATTCATTTATCCTACCACATTCGAATATAATCACATTTTATATATACAGAGAAGAGAAAAATATATATATATATATATATATATATATATATATATATATATATACTTCTATTTGTATATTTGAGTTTTAAAAAATAGTACATTTTAGTCATTTTGAGCCTATCTACATTCAAGATTGATGATAGCTAGTAATTTTCACATTCTGATGGTATGATGTGATTACCAGAGATATGTGAAATATCTGAACAAAACAAAGAAAAGGGGATAAACTTCGTACTTCTGACGTGTAATTCACATAGACACACACACACACACACACACACACACATATATATATATATATATATATATATATTGAATTAATTAAAAACATTATGTCTGTGTATTTTGATCATAATCCTTTCATATTCACGAATATTTTTTCGTATATTACAATTACATAAGGCAAGAAATGCACTGTAACAGTGAGAATCACTTTTATTTCCCAGAAAGAGAGTTGAAGTACTTGGGAAATAAAGTTATTTTAAAAGTTTTTAATTTATATTGAGTTTAAAGTATCACAAAACCTTTTTGAAGTTAATTGTCTTTGTTTTAAAACTTTGTAAATTGGGGAAATTAATTTTATTTCTTCAAAATGCCAAGGAATCAGAGTTAAACTGAGGGGTTTTGTGATATGAAGTTTTGAAGTTCTGTACAGTTTGCTATTTCAAGAACTCAATACTCGGCACGAAATTGGGCTTTTCGCCGAAATTGGGCTTTTATAGTCCGAATCAGAGTTAAAGTGAGATTTTGAAGTTCCATGGAGAAAATAAAGGAATTCATGCTTTGGGATTTCCACGTGTTTTGATTGACCTTTCAACCAACCGATGTAGATTCATTCTGCTCCGCATACATAATAATCAAGAGGTTTTCGTTCTCAAATTTAAAAGCCTTGATGAAATAATAACATCCTTGCTCTTATGCAACAAAATAAATCTTTACAATTGCCTTGATAAAGTTCCTCAAAGGACTAACGAAATCCGTCAGCTAAAAAGAACTTTTCCTTTTGTATTTTTATTCATTTTGTTTCTTTACAGATGCACCCTACTGAAAACAATATATATATACATACATACATATATATATATATATATATATATATATATATATATATATATATATATATATATAACGCAAGGATTGTTTACAAAACAAACGCTAATTTTGAAAGTTACAGTACGTAAAATGGTTTATTAATGCATAAATAATCAGATTAGGTTATTTTTATGTGTACTTAAAACCTCTTTTAAATTTTGTAAAAATAGAATACTCATATATATATATATGTGTGTGTGTGTGTGGAAAAGAGTCAAAGGGGAAAAGAGAGTTACATATACACAACAGAGAAGAAAAAAGAAATGCACTCACAAACACACACATACACTGCGAAAAATCTTTAAAAAGGATTATTTCAACCATACATATCAACACATCCTTTGAGGATAATGTATTCATCCGTGTTGGCCCAGTAGCAACAGTTGACAATTTGAAATAGCAACTCTTACCTTCACTCGCTATCCTGTAAAATAAAAGAAAGAGCAACAAAAAAAAGAGAAAAAATAACACAGGAAAGGCGGCCTGCGCATGGCAATTACACGTCGTCCATTTTACGTTCTTTGTTTCGTAAAGAAAGAAATCGAATAAATGAAACGTTTTCTGGTGGCTATTTAGATTGTTGCAGTATTCATCACACCTATCCTTTGAACAAGTTTGCTTCTTTTTTTGTGTGTGTGTAGCCAAATATGGATGCAGGGTTTATCAGTTAATTACTCGAAGTCACTAAGAATTGAATTCCTTCTTCATTACTTTCTGGCAGCTCATCGATATCTGTTGCTAACCAGTGCATTTTCACACAAAACTTGATCCAAAAATAACATTAAAAACCGTGGCTTTTATACTGAACGTGGATTATGGGAGATTGAAAGAAGCATTTGAAAGCTTCAGCCCTCAAAAGTTTCTATAATGTTGATATTGAAGATAAAAGGGCAAGTTGTTGAGTTCCCAGTAAAGATCGAATTCAATGATTTCAATGATTGCACCTCAGAGGTCACATTTATGGCACAAAGTATCAAGTTACGACGCAGTGACAGCAAAATGACAGGGAACTAGTGAAATACTAAAAACACACACACACATACATACATACACATATATATATATATATATATATATATATATATATATATATATATATATATATATATATATAGGGACATTCGTTCTTTGTTTTTCATTTACACGTGGGTTTGCTTTGTGTGTGATTTGTTGAGTTTAGAGAGGGAAAGGAGAGTTTTCAATATTAAATATTATAATAAAAAGAAATATAAAAAATAAATTTTAAGACTCTCCTTCCCTCTCTAAACTCGACCATGTCTCTCATACCATCCCTCACCACCCTCTATGTCAACTTATATAAGCTTTATACTGCCCGTCAAAAGTGGAAATTTTAAATTCATTTTTCGTTTCACCTTTTAAAAGTGAAGTCTGAAGATCCAGAGAAAAATAAAATTCTCTGGTGAAATAAATTATTACAGTGGAGCCTTAAAGCGATCTGTTTTTCTTTAAATTATATATATATATATATATATATATATATATATATATCCTAAGAGAAATCGATGACTGAATCCAAGAGGTTTGGAAAGTTTTTGAATACTTCATTCCTACAGCAAGTAAACCAATGCGGCACGATGTAAAGGTTAAGACTTATGACCAGCGAAGTATATCTATATATCTATCACTATATAAACAATCAAGCAGATCCCAGAAAACAATTAAGTTATCTGACAATTCCCCTAGTCAAACCATCTTTAACGAAACCGAAGAAGATTATGAAACAGCTCTAAAAAAATTATGGATTTTCAGCAACACCCACATACACACCACAAAAAAGCCAACTTGAAAAAAAAACAACAACTTACCATACGGAAAAAATAAGAACAAATAAGGAAAAATATTCATTAAACTCATCCACTTCTACGCATCAAGCACTCTCTATAAGATACTCAACAAAAACACAGTGAAGATCAACTAAAGTTGCACAAAAACATGACACAAATAATAAAAAAGGACAACAGAAAAACAACCAACAAATCACACACACAAAGCAAACCCACGTGTAAATGAAAAACAAAGAACGAATTTCCCTATATATATGTGTGTGAGAGAGAGAGTGAGAGAACCAGACAGACAGACAGACAGACAGACAGATGGACAGACAGACAGACAGACAGAGTTAGGATCAAATAAGAATGGGAAACCGACAGAATGATAACATAAAGAACAAATAGGAAAACATTTATCAATCTAACATGTTTCACTTTTATTAAAACTTCATCAAAGAATGAGATATGGGAAAAAGAATAAAGACATTCTGGTATTTTTATTTTTGTATTGTTTGATTTTCATTGGTTAATCTTGTTCTACATGTAAACAAACATTAGTATAATTTGTGGCATTCTAAATACATGGAGAGATGATTCATCCATTCAAAGTTTCAAGAAATTAATGGATTCCAAGCCTAACTGAAAAACTGTAGATATTGCTTTACGTATTTAAGTGTATAATAATACTTGTTAGTCTATGTGACATTCAAATGATAATGTATATTAGTATGTACTTGTTTGTGTGTGTGAGTATGTTTGTGTATGAGTCTGTGTGTTTTGTGTGTGTATCTCCATATGTGTATATGTGTGTGCGTGTGTAGTAGTAGTAGTAATAGTAGTAGTAATAGTCATTATGTTTGTTGGTTTTTCGCACGTTCATTTGGAAACATTTTTACGTACACCCCGTTTGTTTTAGATTAACATACATTAAATTCATTAAGAATGGATTCAATGAAGGTTGAAGATATAATAAAGCAACATGTTGATAATCATTTGCTATTGGTTCTTTTTATATATATATATATATATATATATATATATATATAGTTTAGTGGTCAATATATATATATATATATATATACATATATATATATATATAAATATAAATTTCCAACCGGATAGAATCCAGGTAGAACTCAATGTTGTCCAGGACAGAGTAAGAATATAATATAAAAGGCTCAAACACTAATATTCCATGGTTATAATTACCGATTGGAATCGTAATCACGATCAATTCATCAGACCTACAAATTCAAAAGAAATCAGGAAATATTTCTTTTTTAAATTTGTAGGTCTGTTGAATTGATCGTGATTACGATTACAATGTAATAAATTATAACCATGGAATGTTAGTTTTGAGCCTGTTATATTATATATATATATATATATATATATATATATATATATATATATATATATATATATATATATATATATATATATATGTGTGTGTGTGTGTGTGTGTGTGTGTGTGTGGGTATTATGTATATATATATATATATACACGTATATACGAATTTTACGTATAAAAATACTCACTATAAATGGGGATGACACTATTTAATAGCTAATATCTAATCTGAAATGCTCAGTGTATAGTGTTCGATCAATGTGAATAATATTCGCTACTGAAGCGCATGGACAGGAAAGGAGATTAAGTTGAATAAGAAATACTAGGACTTCACGTTAAATTTTCACTGTTTTCCTATTTGAATTTTCTGATGGTCACAATTCTTCCGTTAACCACTTCCCCGCCAGTTATTTTAGGAAAATCTTTTAATTTCCGGACGAATTATTTTATCTGTTTTTAATATAGTAGCTGAAAAACTGAGGTACCTTTAAGTACCCGAGAGGTGGCTAACACTTCTACCAGACTTAAATCTTGAAACGAAGATATTGAAATCTACAGACACCCAACAATATCTTCATTTCAAGAGCCATCACCCAAAAAGCTGACTGAAATTCATCCCCTATTCTCTACCACGTAGGGTTTGTACTATAGTGACTGTCAAACACCTCCGACCCCCCCAAGAAGAACTATATAAAACTCTAAAAAAACGAAACTTCCCCACAACACTAATAAACAAAGGTTTTGAACTCGCAAAAAAATTTCCTTTACGCCAACGATGAAATTCAAAGAAAAGTAACGTAGAACTCTAGCATATGTCCCAACTTACAAGAACAATACAGAAATATTTACAGAAATTACAAAAACCTTTAGACCTACTTAGCAAGAATGGCAAACTGATATATACTAAAAACAACCAAGATAATTAAAAGCAAACGCCAATCTAAGAACCTGAAACACATATTAATGTCATCCAAATTTAACCAACACAAAACACAGTCAAAAAATGCAACCAAAAAAGATGTGAGGTTTGTAACATCATTATAGAAGGAAACTCCTACACTTTTGAAAACCCCAAAACGACATTCATAATAAAAAAATTTAAACTGCAACTCCGAAAATGTACTAAAATGCACAAAATGCAAGAAGTCATATATAAGTATGAGTCAACAACTAAACAACAGGGTCTCCCTACACAAAAACAATATAAAATTACCGGGCAAAAGAAAACTCTTTGTATCACAATATATCTATAAATGAAAACAGGGTGAATTTAAAATTATGTCAATATATCAAACAGACAATTATTCTTACCTACAAATACAAGAAGAAAAAAAACTTCATATACAAATTTAAACCAGCACTAAATAGTTCACGTCCTTGGTAGAACTATAAACTACATCCAACAACAATGCCTCTGATCAGGATTTTTTGAGGAGCCTTGAACCACCTCTTAATTGCTTGTGTTTCAAGGTCCACCCTGAACCGGGGTGGTAGCACCTGTTAGCGTCTCAGCTATGGACAAATAGTTAACCCCCAAACTGGGGACAAAACACAATGAAAGAGTAAAAATAGGTTTTAATACCAGAAATACTTTGTAAAAAAAATATTACCAGCAATACATTTTTGCAAAAAAAAGATATTACCAGCTATAGTTTTTTGAAGGAAAAATATTATCAGAAATACATTTTTGAAAAAAAAGAAATTACCAGCAATAAAAAAGTTGTCGGCATTAAATAACCCACTGAGGTGTTGATATGCCATAAAACAAACCACACCAAGCTAAAACTAAATAGATCATAACCCCACACGAAAAAACAAACAACATGCACACATAATGGTCAAATACAGAAGTCAAACAACTCACATGCATGTGCATACACTCACACACGGGTATCTGTGGAGCACGAATATGTATACGCATATTGGCAAACACAATAGTCTGCTCACAAGCACGTGCACAAACCCTACACAACATAGGAAGTGCGTGTATGTGTATGCATGTTCATATATACGTATACGTCCGTGTGCGGGTATGTGTGTATACTAATTCCTAAGACAGTATGTACATATGAAGATGAAGTGCGCGTATACATACGCATACTGATATATATGCACATATTGGCAAAAACAAGACTGCTCCCTGGCACACACGCAAACCCTGCACAACATAGGAAGTGCGTATGTGTGTTTGTTTGTTTGTGTCTGTATATGTATGGGTATACGTGTTTGTATATACGTATATATGTGTATACTAATTCCTTATAATAAGACAGTATGTGTGTATGGATAGGTAATATATGTATACATACTCATGCTGACAAAAACACAAAAAGAATGGCAATAGATCTAAAAACACACAGGGGTCATTAAAAGATAAGAATATAGATAACTTTCTCACCCTTTCTCGGACCAGTCTTAATTGTTTTATTACCCTTCTCGCAGAATTTTTTCACTGCCAGTTCAAGAAAGACATTTTGGGTCACTAACACCCAAAAAAGAGAATGTCTAATATCGAGAATATTTAACATGGAAAACCATAAGAAAAATTAATTCCTTTTAATAATATGTGGAAATATCCACTCTTTGCCTGATGAATGTCACGAGACCGGAAACCCATATAGCAAAATTATGCAAAATAAACCATAATATATCTTTTTAAAAATCCACATTACAACCAAAAACGTTTGCGGTATCTCCCTTTTTTAATATATATATACACTTTTCTCTCGTTGGAAAAACTACAACTTCTTCCTTTTATATATATATATATATATATATATATATATATATATATATATATATATTATATATATATTATTATTATTATTATTATAACAAAAACATGTTGAAATCGCGACACAATAGCTTTCGGCACTATGTTGTGCTTCTTCAGGCGATGGTAATTAACGGATGATTAAATGATTTTTAAGAAAATTTCAAAAGCAAAGTATTACCTCTTTTTCGAAAGATAAAGGGCGGGGCGAGAAAACACAAGGTCAGAATTTTAAAAAAAACTTGAGGGTTTTTTTTATTTTATTTTATTTATTTATTTTTTTTATTTTTTGTTGATCAACCAATTAAAAGTCAGATCTACGTTAAATAGAAAATTAAGCGAAGAGGGTGGAGATGGGGAAGTTATTTTTTCTGGACCTAAATTCAAATCCATATATATATATATATATATATATATATATATAATCAAATGGATAAAGAGCAATTCAATATATTAAACATGTACATGATACCTTATATTGAGTGCACAGCACTGAGTTTCACGCCAACGCAATTTTCAAGTGCTGGTATGGGGGGGGGCGCTAAACACAGGTTAATATTTCTGGTTATTGTGAAATATTTTATTGTTGGGTGGATTACTATTGTTGTTAAATCATTTAAATGAATTGTAGTTTAATTTTGGATTTGAATTTAGGCCCAGATTAACATATAAGATTGAAAATTTAAGATTGAAATAAATATTGTAAATTCTAATTTAGAGAGACCTTTAGTTGTCAAAAGAAAAAAACAAGAAATAAACGTTTGCAATCAAGTTGGCAACTCTGTTTTCCATGAAAATCAACTTAATAAAAGTAATGATATAATTAATAATAAAATATGCCGTGATAAAATTAAATTAAATTAAAGTACTAATAAAAATAATATATATCAATGAAAATGTCCTTGGATCAATTTCTTCAGCAATAGGGGTTTAAATATTAGAGCCGATGGGAGTAAAGCCAGTCTACAAGAGTGAAAAACTAAATCTACAAATTCTGACCGATGTGAGGATATCTGGACGTGGTTAATAGTACAGAAAGCAAAACTGACGATGAGATAGGGTTCGGATTGAAACATTCTGTGTTCATTTCACAAGAAAGGCTTTATTAAAGGCATGATTATAACGTATAGTAAGAAGCATAAAAAATGTTAAGAAATAGCTTCTTGAAATACCTCTTGATTTAACGGACTTTTTAAGGCTACCAACGTTAGCCTTTACGCAGACAAATTAAAACAAATATTTGTCACTCGAAGAATTATTCAGCTGTATAGGTCGAATAGTTCTGAAAATTTCAAATGGTAACTAAATTGAATCCACATAGATTTGAGCAAAACAATATCCGTCAATGTTTAAACATTTCTCTTCCTCTTTCGAAAATAAAAGTTAATTTTGGGTAAGTAAATGAAAAAATATTCCGAGAATGCAAAAAAAAAAAAGAAAACCAGCCAACCTTTTTATGCCAACCTTTTTATGCCAACCTTTTTATGCCAACCTTTTTATATCTTGGCATAAAGAAAATATGCAAAGGAAAATTTATTCTGTCTTTGGTTGGAATGAATGGGAATTCTTTATTAAGAACTGCCGGAAACTGGACAGAGTGTTACTACGTAACGCTACAATGCGCACTTGGTTCATCTGTTCAAATCGTTCACTTCAACTGCCCATTGGTAAAGAAAATACCAGAGATAGTCGAGCGATGTTTGTGCTGCATGACAGCACCCCACCTTTCTGTGGCGAATGCAAAGCAGCAAAAGGTTATGGAACTGGAATGGGATGTTTTTGTTGTATCTTCTCCAGACCCTGTCATCTTGAGTCTATCACTCGTTACCCGTCATGCATCACTGCTTGTCTGGCCAGCAGTTCCAACAATGTTCTATATCAAAATTTTCGCGAAGAATTCATTGACTTAAAATGAGTTTATGATGGAATCCAAAAGTCAAGGGGTTATATTTTAAGCAAAAACATTCATGATTGTATATTCATATGAATAGACATTCATTTCTTTTTTAATCATGTCACCACGAGCAAGATAATAAAGCCACTAAGACGCGAGTGAAAGAATCTGAGAAAATATATTAAATAGGACAATAAAAGAACATGTTCAAGGTAACAGAAGATAACGATTGACATTGCATTTACATTTTTGAAGATCAATGTTGACTGGAAAGCAAGAAGCCGGAAGAGAGTTCCAAAAGTGAGAAGTGCGATAGAAGAAACTGTTAGCATAGAACCTGCGGTTACATCTAGCAATTTCAGCAGTAAAATGATGGGCTCTGGTTGTCACTCTAGTGCTGCACTTAAATTCGTAAAGTAGGGTTACCAAAGAGAAAAGCTCGAAAGAACGATTACCATGAGAATATTTATAGAAAAGTTATAGACTAGATGCCAGGTCATGGAAGATTACATTGCAGATTCTTCGTTGGAGTTTGTCAAGATTCTCTAAATACATATCAGAAACACCAGACCAGAAGTGGTAGCAATTTTCAATGTAAGGAGGAATGGTAAATTCTAGCTAGAAAAATTGTATTGAACGACAGAATGACGCTAGCAGACCTAGCAATAGATTCAATATAATCATTCCACAGCGGGAAACGTTAGTTTGAAAAGGTGCGATCTGTCACTCTCCTGGGGGTTAGCATCGGCCATGCTGATAGAAGGCAAAAAAAAGATCTTTTCGTTTTGGAAACTTTAAAAATAACAGGTTATTCCTTGGCCCATTTAACAACAGATAGGAGACTATTTTTGGGATTAAGACAGGAATAAACAGTTGTCTCATCGGCATAGATACCGTGAATTTATGCCGCCTGGAAGGCTGTTGATGACAATTAGGAAAAAATTAGGTTCAAGGATAAACATCTAGACGACACCTGGACGACACCTGTATTAATGTAAAAAGACCTAGATGAATGGCCATTCAAGACGGCTTAAAAGAAATTGCCGAAAAAAATTTGCTTTAAACTCACCAGTTCTATAACATAAAATATTGTGATTTCATAGATGTATCAGTCATGCATCCTTATCTACCCTATTCGAGATAATGTTATATTTCCTTCTTATAGTAGCAACAAGTATTACTCGACGCCCATAAGAAAACATGCTTCGTTTTGAGAATATAATAAAGTATTAGGGCGGACCAGGTTTATCATTTTTAATATATATAATTTAATGATTTTAAAAGCAAAATTCCCTCTTAATCCATTAAGAGATTATAAGTATAACTCTATAATTAGTACTTGAACATCCGTACCGGCAGGAAACTGATATATCCGCTGAATAATCTAGTGTATATCACAGTTTTGCCATTTTTTTCTCTAAATCTTGATGGGACCAGTAGTCTTGGCAACCAGATGCTTCATTCTAAAATGTTCACAGAGACATAAACAGGAAAATAAAATCAAGAACTGAACTAGGTTTGCAAGTGTTGCCCGGATTGCTATTAGCTACACTTCTAGATTCCTCTTTAGTGCAATCTAATACCAGTAGAATGTCGTAGTTTACAACAACAGACTCAGGATATATAATTAACATTAGTGTAGTATGTGATCCTTACCAGCAAATACTGATTCGGGCTTAAAATAAACCATAAGCTTTTGATATAAAAGCAGCTGATCTGTGGTTATCCTAAAATATAATAGGCTTACCTTAAGTGGTACCTAAACTTTGTACTCGGTGTCACATTAGAATATTAAAAATGCTAGTTTCCTCAAAGCCACTATGTACAGAATTGGACCATAAAAGCGACAGTGGCTGTGCCGATATAAAACAGAAAGTCAATATATCTGAACTTAAAATATACACAGACAAGAGAACTGGATAAAATTAAGTTATATAAATGCCTTGATTCGCGAGAGGGAAGGTATCCCGTTACATCTTCGTGTGAAGAAGATCGAACGTTTAACATTCCCGAAACCAAATACCATTGATAAAGCCGGATTTAATTTAGCTGATTCCAGAAGTGAATATACAATTATTTTTAAGTATGGAAAATTTAGTTTTGTGTTTTTGGCAGAGGTTAGTAACGTCACACACTTCAAAATCATCTTAATAGAACGCTTATATATATTTGATTGTGCTATGGATGCCTGTTCACTTCACTTTTGAATGCGGGGATCTTTCAAGACATTTGAGGTTATGGCTCTCTACACATTCCGTTTCTTCGTTATCTCTGAATTGTGATGACTTCTTGGGGAATATAATGAAGTGGTTTCCTGTTGCGTGCTCCACTCAAGATTAAAGAGTCGAATCTATACTAGTATTTAACTTCCCAAGGCTATTAAACGCAACAGAATTAGTTGGTATTTTATCCCAATAGCTATCTGCATATTCTACAATTCATGAGGCTGGATATTATTGATTTTACAAGCAAGTGCATAGACTGATTGCGTTGAAAATGTGGTCTGCTCCCTCCTCACCTCGGCGCTGCTATTTATGTGTAGTGCAGATTGTATAAATAAACCAACTCGAGCAGTTCACCCTTCCTACAATAAGATTCAACCAGAAGATAGGCTCCAATCTCATCAGTTTTCCTGTTCTTGTTGATGAGGCGAGGGTTTGTCTGTTTAATCTGTTGAACTGATTCGTTCCAACTAAAAATATGAAAAGAAAAAAAATTAAAAGCTATAAACATCTGAAGAAGGCGGGATAATGTATAGCCGAAATGTTATGTCATTAAACAAAGAAGGCAAATCGGATTAATGCATAAAAATAGAAACACAACAGATAAAGAGAAATAGAAAAAGAGAGAGAGAAAATGATATAGGGGGAGGAGAAGACATAGAAGGGAAAGATGAGAGGAGAGGAAGAAAACATAAGGAAGAGAAAAAAAGGATGGAGAGGAGAAGTTATGAAAGGGGTGAGAGGAAGAAAAGATAAGGAAGGGAAAGAAGTGGTGGGTGGAGGAGAAGATAGAGAAGGGAAAGAAAGGATGGGAGGTGGAGAAGATAGGGAAGGGAAAGCAGGAGAGGGAAAGATATGGAAGAGAAATAAGGAGTGGAAAGAGAGGAGTGAAGAAACAGAGAGAAATGGAGAGGGGGCGAAGAGAATCCAAATAAGAAAAAGAGAAAGAAAGATCGCACAGTCGAATGGAAAAGAAAATAAGAGAGCAAAACATCGAGAAAGTAAAAGAGACTTGGAGAGAGAGAGTGCTTTTGAGAGAGTGAAAATCCGAAACGGTCAAGTTATCAAGAAATAGTGCGTGAGAGCGAGAGAGAGATGTGAGGTTGCAGAGGGAAAAAAAATGGAGTTTACAAGCCTATTCTTGGGAGAATATTTCTTGCGTGATTTCCGATTTCCTATCGATTAGCTAAGTTTAGTTATTCGTGCCACATTTTTCAGCTTTTATTCCATTCTTTTTTATGTTCATTTTTCTTCTCCTTCATATGTGTGTAATAGGGTCATCATAAATTAATTTATCTTCTGGTAACACATAAATCATTAATTCCAGTTATAGAGAATGTTTGAAATTGGGCAAGGTGCAAGTTACCATATGTAATATGTTAAAAGGTGAGCCATTATATAAAATGTTTTACATCCCAAATACCATAATCATTAAGAAAGAAAATAATCTGCCATGTAATGTCTCTTCTCCTATACGGCTATTAATGGCAGAGAATTTCGTCAAAAATATTAATAAATTGAATAATTGATTTGTTTTAATGGTTTAATTAATTGTTTAATTAATTAATCTTTAATGGTTTAATAGTTTTTTAATGGTTTCTAATGTTTTTAATGGTGTATCCACCCTCTGTAGGTTATTTAAACCACAAAATAATTTTAGATTGTGAGAATCTTTTGGAGCTAGTAATGATTTACTGATACAAGTTAATCCATAGCTGGAGGAGAAGAGATGGCTTCATAATTTTCCCAAGAGTCATTGCGCGTAAGTGAATATAACGGAAAAAGACTGGAATTGAAACTCGGCTCTTTGTTTCCAATTCCTAGCTGTTATCTATTATACCACCCGCACACCTGATGTTCCCAAGCAGTCACCATCTACGTACTGATCAGGCTGGGCGTTGCTTAACTTCGGTGGTAGTACAAGAACCGGTGTTTCAATGTGGCATAGCTGTAACACCACCCGCACACCCAAGTTTACAACACCTAATGTTCCTGAGCCGTCACCCATCTACGTACTGACCAGGTGGAACGTTGCTTAACTGCTTATAGTACCAGAACCGGTGTTTCAACGTGGTATGTCCGTAAGTCCTTTACACCATCCAAGTTTACAGTATCTGGTATTCCCAAGCGGTTACCCATTTACGTACTGACCAGGCTGAACATTGCTTAACTGATTATAGTAGAACGGGTATTTCAACATGATATGGCCGTAAGCCATACCACCCACACATCCAAGGTACTAAACCAGGCTGGGCGTTGCTTATGTTCGTTGATAGTAGGGGAATTGCTGTTTCAATGTCATATGGCCGTTGTCCCAATATGAATAAAACACATGAATTAGCAGAAATGTTTGTGGCTCTCTACAACTTCCTAAAATTAGTAGCTCTGAATAGCATTTGTCGCATTACTTTTCTCAAGTGAAAGCTCGTCAGGAGCACACATTTCTCTCTTTGTAAGTTTTTTCAATTAAATTCCGAAATACACTATGAACAACAAATTGTCAAATAGTTAATAAGATGAATTAATTCTAGACGCAATTTCTTATCATTCAACCCTTGTTCTACGTTTGTTGGCTTAAGTGATAAGCGGGAAATACGTGGTCACATCCTGTTCTTATTTTTATTCTTCTATATGTCATGTACCTACAAGACGTGGGAGATCATGGCTCTCCACAATTTTCAGTGTTTGTAGCTCTTAATAAAGTTATTTTTCTTTTTGTTCTCTCTCTCTCTCTCTCTCTCTCTCTCTCTCTCTTTTCTCTCTTAATCCTTGTTCAAACCTCCATCTTTGTTGGTTACTCGTAGTTTCCATCTGTACCTCTCTCTCTCTCTCTCTCTCTCTCTCTCTTTCTCTCTTAATCCTTGTTCAAACCTCCATCTTTGTTGGTTACTCGTAGTTTCCATCTGTACCTCTCTCTCTCTCTCTCTCACACACACTCTCTCTCTTTTTCTCTCTTAATCCTTGTTCAAACATCCATCTTTGTTGGTTACTCGTAGTTTCCATCCGTACCTCTCTCTCTCTTTTTCTCTCTCTTAATCCTTGTTCAAACCTCCATCTTTGTTGGTTACTCATAGTTTCCATCTGTACCTCTCTCTCTCTCTCTCTCTCTCTCTCTCTCTCTTTTCTCTCTTAATCCTTGTTCAAACCTCCATCTTTGTTGGTTACTCGTAGTTTCCATCTCTCTCTCTCTCTCTCTCTCTCTCTTTTTCTCTCTTAATCCTTGTTCAAACCTCCATCTTTGTTGGTTACTCATAGTTTCCATCTGTACCTCTCTCTCTCTCTCTCTCTCTCTCTCTCTCTCTCTTTCTCTCTTAATCCTTGTTCAAACCTCCATCTTTGTTGGTTACTCGTAGTTTCCATCTGTACCTCTCTCTCTCTCTCTCACACACACACACTCTCTCTCTTTTTCTCTCTTAATCCTTGTTCAAACATCCATCTTTGTTTGGTTACTCATAGTTTCCATCTGTGCCTCTCTCTCTCTCTCTCTCTCTCTCTCTTTTCTCTCTCTTAATCCTTGTTCAAACCTCCATCTTTGTTGGTTCTCGTAGTTTCCATCTGTACCTCTCTCTCTCTCTCTCTCTCTCTCTCTTTCTCTTAATAATTCTTTGTTCAAACCTCCATTTTTGTTGGTTACCCTGTAGTTTCCATGTTTAATTCTTGTCTCTCTTTCGTTCTCTTAATTTCTCTTGCTTTTGTTCAAACCTCCACGAAGTTTCATCTCTCTCTCTCTCTCTCTCTCTCTCTCTCTCTCTCTCTCTCTCTCTTAATTCTTTTGTTCAAATCAGATCCATCAACCATGTTTAATTCTTGACAAGTATTTTTTCATCTTAATTTCTCTTTTCTCTATTCAAAATCTCTCACTCTCTCTCTCTCTCTTTCTCTCTTCTCTCCTTGTTCAAACATAATTCTTTGTTGGTTATTCAAAATTTTATCAGATGAACCTCTGTCAACCATCTTTAATTCTTGACAATATTTCGTTCATCTTAATTTCCATCTTTTTGGTTACAATTATTCATAGTTTCCTCTCTCTCTCTCTCTCTCTCTCTCTCTCTCTCTCTCTCTCTCTTAATAATTCTTTGTTGTAAAATTCAAAAATTTTATCGAATGAAGCCCTGTCAACCATGTTTAATTCTTGACAAGTATTTCGTTCATCTTAATTTCACTTGCTTTTTCCTCGCAATTATTGGTCTCTCTCTCTCTCTCTCTCTCTCTCTCTCTCTCTCTCTCTCTCTCTTAATAATTCTTTGTCGTAATATTCAAATTTTTTATCGAATGAAGCCCTGTCAACCATGTTTAATTCTTGACCATTTCGTTCATCTTAATTTCACTTGCTTTTTCTCGCAATTATTCACCAAATCCTCTCTCTCTCTCTCTCTCTCTCTCTCTCTCTCTCTCTCTCTCTCTCTCTCTTAATAATTCAAAATTTTTTATAATATTCAAAATTTTAATGAAGCCCTGTCAATTTCACTTTTAATTCTTGACAAGTATTTCGTTCATCTTAATTTCTCTTACTTTTCCTTTATTCAATCTCAGATTCATGTTTAATTCTTCTCTCTCTCTCTCTCTCTCTCTCTCTCTCTCTCTCTTCTCTCTCTTAATAATTCTTTGTCGTAATATTCAAAAATTTTATCAATGAAGCCCTGTCAACCATGTTTAATTCTTGACAAGTATTTCGTTCATCTTAATTTCACTTGCTTTTCCTCGCAATTATTCACACTCATAATCTTCTCTCTCATCTCTCTCTCTCTCTTAATAATTCTTTGTCGTAATATTCAAAATTTTATCGAATGAAGCCCTGTCAACCATGTTTAATTCTTGACAAGTATTTCGTTCTCTCTCTCTCTCTTTCTCTCTCTATTCTCTCTCTCTCTCTCTCTCTCTCTTAATAATTCTCCATCTTAATATTCAAAATTTTTATCGAATGAAGCCCTTTCCATGTTTTAATTCTTGACAAGTATTTCGTTCATCTTAATTTCTTGCTTTTCCACAATTATTCACACAAAATCTCTCTCTCTCTCTCTCTCTCTCTCTCTCTCTCTCTCTCTCATAATTCTTTTGTCGTAATATTCAAAAAATTTTATCAGAATGAAGCCCATCAACCATGTTTAATTCTTGACAAGTATTTCGTTCATCTTAATTTCACTTGCTTTTCCTCGCAATTATTCACCGAATCTCTCTCTCTCTCTCTCTCTCTCTCTCTCTCTCTCTCTAATCTCTTCTTTAATTCTTTGTCGTAATATTCAAAAATTTTATCAAAGCCCTGTCACCATGTTTAATTCTTGACAAGTATTTCGTTCATCTTAATTTCTTGTTCAAATTATTCCATCTCTCTCTCTCTCTCTCTCTCTCTCTCTCTCTCTCTCTTAATAATTCTTTGTCGTAATATTCAAAATTTTATCAAAAGCCCTCCATGTTTAATTCTTGACAAGTATTTCGTTCATCTCTAATTTCTCTTCTTTTTCCTCGCAATTTCCATCTGACAAATTTCCTCTCTCTCTCTCTCTCTCTCTCTCTCTCTCTCTCTCTCTCTCTCTTAATAATTCTTTGTCGTAATATTCAAAAACATCCATGAAGCCCTGTCAACCATGTTTAATTCTTGACAAGTATTTCGTTCATCTTAATTTCACTTGCTTTTTCCTCACAATTATTCCATCCTCTCTCTCTCTCTCTCTCTCTCTCTCTCTCTCTCTCTCTCTCTCTTAATAATTCTTTGTTGTAAAATTCAAAAATTTTATCAGATGAAGCCCTGTCAACCATGTTTAATTCTTGACAAGTATTTCGTTCATCTTAATTTTCTTGCTTTTCCTCGCAATTTTGTCCAATTATTCTCTCAAATCTCTCTCTCTCTCTCTCTCTCTCTCTCTCTCTCTCTTAATAATTCTTTGTCGTAATATTCAAAAATTTTATCAAAGCCCTGTCTCCATGTTTAATTCTTGGTTTTCGTTCATCTTAATTTCACTTGCTTTTCAAAATTCTTCACACCGAATCTCTCTCTCTCTCTCTCTCTCTCTCTCTCTTAATCTCTCTTAATAATTCTTTGTCGTAATATTCAAAAAATTTTATCCGAATGAAGCCCTGTCAACCATGTTTAATTCTTGACAAGTATTTCGTTCATCTTAATTTCTCTTCTTTTCCTCTCAATTATTTCACCAAATCTCTCTCTCTCTCTCTCTCTCTCTCTCTCTCTCTCTCTCTCTTAATAATTCTTTGTCGTAATATTCAAAATTTTATCGAATGAAGCCCTGTCAACCATGTTTAATTCTTGACAAGTATTTCGTTCATCTCCATTTTGTTGGTTTTTCCTCGCAATTATTCATCAAATCCTCTCTCTCTCTCTCTCTCTCTCTCTCTCTCTCTCTCTCTCTTAATAATTCTTTGTCGTAATATTCAAAATTTTATCAATGAAGCCCTATCCATTTAATTCTTGACAAGTATTTCGTTCATCTTAATTTCACTTGCTTTTTTCAATTATTGAATCCTCTCTCTCTCTCTCTCTCTCTCTCTCTCTCTCTCTCTCTCTCTCTTAATAATTCTTTGTCGTAATATTCAAAATTTTTATCGAATCTCATGTTTAATTCTTGACAAGTATTTCTTAATTTCCTTGTTCTTTCTCTCTCTCCATCTTTAATTCTTTGTCGTAATCTTCAAAATTTTCAAATGAAGCCCTGTCAACCATGTTTAATTCTTGACAAGTATTTCGTTCATCTTAATTTCCTTTTCCTCGCAATTATTCAAATCTCTCTCTCTCTCTCTCTCTCTCTCTCTCTCTCTCTCTCTCTCTCTCTCTCTTAATAATTCTTTGTCGTAATATTCAAAATTTTATCGAAAAGCCCTGTCCATGTTTAATTCTTGGTATTTCGTTCATCTTAATTTCCTTGCTTTTTCTCGCAATTATTTCACCGAATCTCTCTCTCTCTCTCTCTCTCTCTCTCTCTCTCTCTCTCTCTCTTAATAATAATTCTTTTTGTCGTAAATTCAAAATCAATGAAGCCCTGTCAACCATGTTTAATTCTTTGTTATTTCGTTCATCTTAATTTCACTTGCTTTTCCAATTATTCACATCAAATCTCTCTCTCTCTCTCTCTCTCTCTCTCTCTCTCTCTCTCTCTCTTAATAATTCTTTGTTAATATTCAAAAATTTTTATCAGATGTTGCCCTGTCAACCATGTTTAATTCTTGACCAAGTATTTCGTTCATCTTAATTTCACTTACTTTTTCTCTCAATTCTCTCTCTCTCTCTCTCTCTCTCTCTTCTCTCTCCTCTCTCTCTCTCTCTCTCTTAATAATTCTTTGTCGTAATATTCAAAAATTTTATCAGATGAAGCCCTGTCAACCATGTTTAATTCTTGACAAGTATTTCGTTCATCTTAATTTCACTTGCTTTTCCTCAATTATTCTCAAATCTCTCTCTCTCTCTCTCTCTCTCTCTCTCTCTCTCTCTCTCTCTCTCTTAATTCTTTTTGTAATATTCAAAAATTTTATCAGATGAAGCCCTGTCAACCATGTTTAATTCTTGACAAGTATTTTCGTTCATCTTAATTTCACTTGCTTTTCCTCCTTTGTTGTAAAATTATTCTCCAAATCTCTCTCTCTCTCTCTCTCTCTCTCTCTCTCTCTCTCTCTCTCTCTTAATAATTCTTTGTCGTAATATTCAAAATTTTAAATGAAGCCCTATCAACCATGTTTAATTCTTGACAAGTATTTCGTTCATCTTAATTTCACTTGCTTTTCCTCGCAATTTATCACCAAATCCTCTCTCTCTCTCTCTCTCTCTCTCTCTCTCTCTCTCTCTCTCTCTCTTTCTCTAATATTCTTTTAATAATTTTTGTTTAATATTCAAAATTTTTATCAATTTCCCTCAACCATCTTTAATTCTTCTCTCTCTCTATTTCGTTCATCTTAATTTCCATCAAATGTTTAATTCTTATTTCGTTCATCAAATCCTTTCTCTCAATTATTCTCTCTCTCTCTCTCTCTCTCTCTCTCTCTCTCTCTCTCTCTTAATAATTCTTTGTTTGTAAAATTCAAAAAATTTTTATCGAATGAAGCCCTGTCAACCATGTTTAATTCTTGACAAGTATTTCGTTCATCTTAATTTCACTTGCTTTTCCTGTCCAATTATTCACATCAAATCCTCTCTCTCTCTCTCTCTCTCTCTCTCTCTCTCTCTCTCTCTCTCTTAATAATTCTTTGTCGTAATATTCAAAATTTTATCGAATGAAGCCCTGTCAACCATGTTTAATTCTTGACAAGTATTTCGTTCATCTTAATTTCACTTGCTTTTCCTTTCCAATTATTCACCGAATCCTCTCTCTCTCTCTCTCTCTCTCTCTCTCTCTCTCTCTCTCTCTTTAATTCTTTGTCGTAATATTCAAAAATTTTTATCGAATGAAGCCCTGTCAACCATGTTTAATTCTTGACAAGTATTTCGTTCATCTTAATTTCACTTTTTTCCAATTATTCACAATTATTCTCCTCTCTCTCTCTCTCTCTCTCTCTCTCTCTCTCTCTCTCTCTCTCTCTTTAATTCTTTGTCAACCATGTTTATTCAAAAATTTTTCAAATTTCCCTTTTCCACAATTTTAATCTTTATTTCGTTCTCTCTTAATTTCTTTGTCGTTTCAAAATTTTTTTCCTCACCAATGTTTTATTCACAAGAATTTCTCTCTCTCTCTCTCTCTCTCTCTCTCTCTCTCTCTCTCTCTCTCTCTCTCTCTCTCTTAATAATTCTTTGTCGTAATATTCAAAATTTTATCGAATGAAGCCCTGTCAACCATGTTTAATTCTTGACAAGTATTTTCGTTCATCTTAATTTTCCATCAATTATTCACAAATCCTCTCTCTCTCTCTCTCTCTCTCTCTCTCTCTCTCTCTCTCTTCTCTTAATAATTCTTTGTCGTAATATTCAAAATTTTTTTGTTGGTCAACCTGTTTAATTCTTGACAAATATTTTCGTTCATTTTTTAATTTCATGTTTCTTTTGACAAGTATTTCATCTTATTTCTCTCTCTCTCTCTCTCTCTCTCTCTCTCTCTCTCTCTCTTAATAATTCTTTGTCGTAATATTCAAAATTTTTATCAATGAAGCCCTGTCAACCATGTTTAATTCTTGACAAGTATTTCGTTCATCTTAATTTCCTTGCTTTTCCTCGCAATTATTTCCAGATCCTCTCTCTCTCTCTCTCTCTCTCTCTCTCTCTCTCTCTCTCTCTCTCTCTCTTAATAATTCTTTGTCGTAATATTCAAAAATTTTATCAGATGAAGCCCTGTCAACCTCTCTCTTTTAATTCTTGACAAATTCTTTATTTCGTTCATCTTAATTTTTCCTTGCTTTTCTAATTTCAATTATTTCATCCTCTCTCTCTCTCTCTCTCTCTCTCTCTCTCTCTCTCTCTCTCTCTTAATAATTCTTTGTCGTAATATTCAAAAATTTTTATCAGATCCATCAACCATGTTTAATTCTTGACAAGTATTTCGTTCATCTTAATTTCTTGCTTTTCCTCGCAATTATTCACCAAATCTCTCTCTCTCTCTCTCTCTCTCTCTCTCTCTCTCTTAATAATTCTTTGTTTGTTAATATTCAAAATTTTATCAGATGAAGCCCTGTCAACCATGTTTAATTCTTGACAAGTATTTCGTTCATCTTAATTTCACTTGCTTTTCCCAATTATTCATTCATTCCAAATCCTCTCTCTCTCTCTCTCTCTCTCTCTCTCTCTCTCTCTCTCTCTCTCTCTCTCTCTTAATAATTCTTTGTCGTAATATTCAAAATTTTATCAGAAAGCCCTGTCAACCATGTTTAATTCTTGACAAGTATTTCGTTCATCTTAATTTTTCCTTTTCAATTATTCCTCGCAATTATCTCTCTCTCTCTCTCTCTCTCTCTCTCTCTCTCTCTCTCTCTCTTAATAATTCTTTGTCGTAATATTCAAAAATTTTATCAGATGAAGCCCTGTCAACCATGTTTAATTCTTGACAAGTATTTCGTTCATCTTAATTTCACTTGCAATTTTTTTTCTCAATTATTCTCTCTCTCTCTCTCTCTCTCTCTCTCTCTCTCTCTCTCTCTCTCTTAATAATTCTTTGTCGTAATATTCAAAAATTTTATCAGATGAAGCCCTGTCAACCATGTTTAATTCTTGACAAGTATTTCGTTCATCTTAATTTCACTTGCTTTTTCAATTATTCAATTATTCTCTCTCTCTCTCTCTCTCTCTCTCTCTCTCTCTCTCTCTCTCTCTCTCTCTTAATAATTCTTTGTCGTAATATTCAAAAATTTTATCAGATGAAGCCCTGTCAACCATGTTTAATTCTTGACAAGTATTTCGTTCATCTTAATTTCACTTGCTTTTTCCTCCAATTATTCACACCGAATCCTCTCTCTCTCTCTCTCTCTCTCTCTCTCTCTCTCTCTCTCTCTTCTTAATAATTCTTTGTCGTAATATTCAAAAATTTTATCGAATGAAGCCCTGTCAACCATGTTTAATTCTTGACAAGTATTTCGTTCATCTTAATTTCACTTGCTCAATTATCTCTCTCTCTCTCTCTCTCTCTCTCTCTCTCTCTCTCTTAATAATTCTTTGTCGTAATATTCAAAAATTTTTATCGAATGAAGCCCTGTCAACCATGTTTAATTCTTGACAAGTATTTCGTTCATCTTAATTTCCTTGCTTTTTCTGCAATTATTCACACCAAATCTCTCTCTCTCTCTCTCTCTCTCTCTCTCTCTCTCTCTCTCTCTCTCTCTCTCTCTCTTAATAATTCTTTGTCGTAATATTCAAAATTTTATCGAATGAAGCCCTGTCAACCATTTTTAATTCTTGACAAGTATTTCGTTCATCTTAATTTCACTTCTT
>CAHIKZ030000133.1:712500-860000 GCA_903632075.3 Acanthosepion pharaonis
TGAAGTCTCTTCTTCATATGTAAGAAAATTGTCCAGCATGCACTGCCATATATGAGCATTCATATTGGGTAACAATTAAGAACACTTTTCTTTCTTTTTAACGAATGTTTCCTGTTCCTTGATACTTTGTTTAATTTTTAGAAGGCATCTTTCGCTATTTCAAAAGAGACATTTTAAAGTTCTAAGGAGAATAAGAACTACAAATAGAAATTAGAATTGGACAGTTGTAGCTTTAAGAACGTATAATGAAGAAGGAATGTTTCGATAATTTAACACCCATAAGACAAGTTGAAACCAAACGTGTAAAAAAAAAATCAGCGAATTTCTTACTTATCATGTCTAGATAAATAAAAAAACTAGTATCACGAAAACAATGAGAGGTCATTACTTATATTATTCGAACTGTTATCCTTATCTTCATTGCCATATTCACAACGTTTCGGTCTAGTCTTCTTCAGGTGATTTGAATTTCGAACCGAACCCTTTATTTCGTCTACCGGGTGAGATTGTTCTAGTTCTACGTGGCATGCTTCCTCCGGATGTCTCAGTTATTTCCTTTTAAATCAACTCTCCAACATTGTGTTCACGACTGCTGTGACCTGGTATTGAACTCACAACTCTTTGGATCTCGTCACTGGATCTAACAATTCAGAAGTCATAAATTAGCATAAGATAGAAAGCTGTGAGAACCATGATCTCTCACACCCTGATAGGACACAATATATATAAAGAGAAAGAGACAGTTACACGCAGATACTTTGGCGAGAAGGAAATTTATTTTTGTAAAAAGTGTAAAAATATATGACGAATCTTAATGTTCACAGAAATGAGTCACCTGTTCAATTCGTATTTGGTGCCGATATTTTTATCTGTAAAAGGGAAGCAACTCCAGAGGGACACATGACTTATTCAATTAGCCAAAGCAAACTTTGACACGCTTCAACGTCTTGTTTTTGTCGGTTTATTTATAACTCTTGCGTTTTGCCCGTTTCTGCATATCTTTCATTTTAGAACATCGAACCAAACCGTTTTTTTCTCTTCTCGCTGTCAACTCCAAAATTTCACCTTTTTTTTCCTTCACAAAAAAAAAGAAAGAAATTCTTGTCGACAATTTTATTTCTTTGTTATTGGTTTGTTTCTTATATTTTTAACAAGTGACACTCTACATATTCACAAAGCCATGAGTTCATAAGATATTAATTTCATATACAATAGTTCCAGTCTGGTGACTGAGATAGTTGAATATGGAAGATAATTGAGGAAAATCTATAACAAAGTGGAAAAGTTTTCGTGCGACGCGTTTCATCCTTTCGAATTACATCGGACTAAAATAATGTTTCGACTGATGCCACTGCACATGTACACAAAGGGGGGGGCGGGACGCTAAAATTTTACATTTAAATTTAAATTTTTTTAAAATTCTTTGAGATTTATTTTTATTTTTATTTTTATCACTTTTGCTAGTAAATATCACACGTTGTGATAAAAGATTTGCCAAAAAGCTGAACGTTGTATGAACTTGGATGTAACTTTACTGTGGATGATCCAGCGATTAAAGCACTTTCTATACATTTTCGTTTAAAACATTGCTTCTTTTTTTTTTAATTAAAGTAACACATTTAAATCAAAATTATGGCCAGACTCATTACGGTGAGCAACTGATGCAATAAATGTGGAATTTTGTAAAAGATGACTTTTGTATTCATGTAATCTTTTAATTAAATTCATTGTAGTGTCTCCTATATATTCCTTGTGGCAATTATTACAGGTGATAGAGTAAATTCCCGATTCATGTTTTAGTTTATTGTTTTGTTTTATATTAATTGAATCATACATTGATTTAGAAGGAGTTGCAGTATATTTTCTAAGTTTAGGCAAATGCTTTTCAGTTGTAGTTTTGATTTACTTGAAGGATGAAATATTACAATATGATATGTTGAATTTGTCAGGCTATGAAACCATAAACGACATCTTCAGAAGAGGGCTGGATGCAGCTGGGCTTCCTTCCAAAATCGAACACGTAGGCCTCGACCGTGGTCATGGAAAGCGTCCGAATACTCTCTCCAGTCGTCATAGTGCTGGCCGCTTTTCAAGGCATGAAACCATAAACGATACCTTCATAAGAGGTCTGGATGTAGTTAACTTCCTTTCCCAAACTGAACCCGCAGGCTTCGACCGTGGTGATGGAAAGTGGCCGGAACCTCTCTCCTGTCGTCGTAGTGTTGGCCGCTTTTCAAGGCATGAAACCATAAACGACATCTTCAGAAGAGGTCTGGATGCAGCAGGCTTCCCTATCCAAAATCGAACCCGTAAGCCTCGACCGTGGTCGTGGAAAGCGATCGGAAACTCTTTCCTATCTTCGTCGTTCTGGCCCCTTTTGAAGGCATGTAACCATAAAAGACAACTTCAGGGGAGGTCTGAATGCAGTTGGCTTCCTTTCTCAAATCGAACCCGTAAGCCTCGACCGTGGTGATGGAAAGCGGCCGGGTGCTCTCTCCTGTCGTCGTAGTGCTGGTCGCTTTTCAAGGCATGAAACCATAAACGACATTTTCAGAAGAGGTCTGGATGCAGCTGGGTTCCCTTACAAAATCGAGCCCATAGGCCTCGAAGGTGGTCATGGAAAGCGGCCGGATCCTCACTCCGGTCGTCGTAGTGCTGGCCGCTTCCCAAGGCATGAAACCATAAATGACATCTTCAGGAGTGGTCTGGAAGAAGTTGGCATCCTTTCCAAAATCGAACCCGTAAGCCTCGACCGTGGTCATGGAAAGCGGCCGGATGCTCTGTCTTGTCGTCGTAGTGCTGGTAGCTTTTCATGGCATGAAAGCATAAACGACATCTTCAGGAGAGGTCTGGGTGCAGTTGACTTCCCTTCCAAAACCGAACCCGTAGGCCTCGACCGTATTGATGGAAAGCGGCCGGATCCGCTCTCCTGTCGTGGCCGCTTTTCAAGGCATGAAGCCATAAACGACATCTTCAGAAGGGGTCTGGATGCAGCTTCTTCCCTTCCAAAAAAAATCGAACCCGTAAGAATCGACCGGGGCGATGGAAAGCGGCCGGATACTCTCTCCTGTCGTCGTAGTGCTGGTCGCTTTTCAAGGCCTGAAACCATAAACGACATTTTCAGAAGAGGTCTGGATGCAGCTGGGTTCCCTTACAAAATCGAGCCCATAGGCCTCGAAGGTGGTCATGGAAAGCGGCCGGATCCTCACTCCGGTCGTCGTAGTGCTGGCCGTTTTTCAAGGCTTGAAACCATAAACGACATCTTCAGGAGAGGTCTAGATGCAGCTGGGTTCCCTTCCAAAATCGAACCCATAGGCCTCGAACGTGGTGATAGAAAGTGGCCGGAACCTCTCTCTTGTCGTCGTAGTGCTGGCCGCTTTTCAAGGCATGAAACCATAAACGACATCTTCAAGAGTGGTCTGGATGCAATTGGCTTCCTTTCACAAATCGAACCCGTAGGCCTCGATCGTAGTGATGGAATGCCGCCGGATCCTCTCTCCTGTCGTCGTAGTGCTGGCCGCTTTTCAAGGCATGAAACCATAAACGACATCTTCAAGAGAGGTCTGGATGCAATTGGCTTCCTTTCACAAATCGAACCCGTAGGCCTCGATCGTAGTGATGGAATGCCGCCGGATCCTCTCTCCTGTCGTCGTAGTGCTGGCCGCTTTTCAAGACACGAAACCATCAACGACATCTTCAGAAGAGGTCTGCATGCAGCTGTCTTCATTTCCGAAATCGAACACGTAGGCCTTACAAATACTTTCACGGTAACTGCCCCGATGAGCTGCTATCCCTGGTTCCCAGACTTCGTGAATTTAAGCGCTCAACTAGGCTGGCATCTCGCTCTCACCCTTTAACTGTTGAAATTGCTAAATGTAGCCGTTTCTTCTGCTTCAATAGCTTCATGTCTTGCACTTCTCGCCTGTGGAATTCCCTCCCCATTTCTTGTTTTCCTGATAGCTATAATCTCCAACTATTCAAATGTAACAACAATCTACGTCTCCAGTTGCCTTGATCTATCCCCTAACCTTCTCTTCATTTCCTCTATCACTCCTCTTTGTTCTCGCTCCTACTCTGAAACCCTTTCCTTGCTAGTGGCTTCCCGCCTTGCTTGAGGTTGAATCCAAAAAAAAAATTGCCTTTAAAACCTTCAAAGAATTATCAGAGATACGCGATTATCTAGCAACGCACTTGTCTGGTGCGCAGTTGTCCTGGGTGCAAATATCCAGTACACAACTGTCCTAGAACTATTCCTATAATATCCACATTTTGCTTTCTCCTTTTTACGCCCTTACTAAAAGCTTATTTAACAATTCATCTTGAGTGAATCTTGAACCTTGTATTAGGTAAAATAAATATAAAATAAACTAAGAATCAGTTTTCTGGCTAAAGTAGCTGCATATTTATCCGATCAGTCTGTTCAGTGTTCGTGTCCCGGCAAAGAGCAATCTTAATTAGTCAACGTTTTCCCCATTGAAATGTTTGTTAGCAATTTCGTTTAGCAGATAATTAAACGTGTTAAGATGTCAAGGCTTTCTGGATGCTCCATTTTGATCTAAATTTATTTTGCTTGGCCATTTGGACGACTCACTCAACGGTGATGAAATTTCGAGAGGATTGTTTCATTCTCGGACAACGCTATGAGAAATTCACACAGCTTTCAATCGCTTCTACGCCCGCTGATCAATGCTTGCGATTCATTATCTGATTTTGAACCGATGTTTATTGTCTATTTTCCATTTATTTGATATTCACTTTATGATCAATTTCCCTGATTCTTAGCGATTGCCAAGAAGACATTTTAATTTTTATTCTTTACGATTTTATTGGAGACTAACTTCAGCTTAGTATTTCAGACGCCGACCCTTCCAGAGCCTTTTCAAGGATGAAGGCGAAAATAAAGACTGGTAGCATAACTAAAACTATATATTCACTTTATTAGGTATGCTGTCGATCGTAACTCCCCACGACTATGTTTTGTATCTATAAGCAATGTCACCTTAAAACAGAAACTATAATCTGGAATTGGAATGACATCAGTGATGACCCTGAATTCATCATAAAAATTCACGGTGTGAAATTATCAGCATAAAATTGATAATTCAGCCTGTGAAATTATTCATTATAAAAATTCAGGATTTGGAAAAATCAAATATTCGAAATACCTCGGTAAATACTAAACATTTCAAATACATCGGGTGTATGAATCAGTTACAACAAATTTAGTATAGGAGATAAGGAAATTGAAAGTAGAAGAGGCTGTGTCCAACAACGTAAATTGTTACAAAACTAAACTATTAAGCTAAAAACGAGAGTCATACTCTAAAATAGCTTCGTTAGATAGAGACTTTCATTTGAATATCATGCACGGTGCTTAACTCGTTTATAAATATCTAAAGTGTCAGCTGTATACAACCATTTTGGTTAAAAATTACTTTGAGCAAATGAATCCTGTAGGTCTTAGTAAGGACTATCACTTGAGCACTTTCACGAACATTATCGACTAAAATGAATGGTGTATGTAAGTCGAAGAGAAAATTAACATAATCAAGATGTTCGCATTTCACACTTCAAACGAAAATTTAGGAAGAATGCTCGCATCACTAGTGAGAAATGGAATAAAAATTACGAGACTTGAGAAACCTATTTTCTCGAAAAACTGTTTTAAGAGAAAGATTTGATAAATTTCAACCGAAAGGAGTAATCCCTGGTCAGTCAATTAATGTAGAATATTTCCTTATAAGGAAACGGTTAATATTGTCACTACTATTTTATTCTTTTGTTCCAGAATCATCTGCCATTTTTTAGACAACTTCAAAATTCTTTCCGTTCAGGAAATTTTAATCTTTCAAAGAACTGTTCTAGATATCGTTTACAATATTCCAGGGAACTGAATCTCTTTCATTAAGCTTATTCTGTAAAGACCGAAATAAATGGTAAACCGAAGATGGAATAGTGTAGAAATATGGTGAATGAGTTAAAACTCTGTAAATAAACGTTTCAACAGCTTTTAGTTTCTAATGGACCAAAATGTAATAACGTATTAATGTGATGGAATATAACTCAATTTCTGTTTAGGAATTCTGGAAACGTTTTATCATTTCTCAAAATTTATTTTTAAAAACCCAAACATTTTCCTTGTGTTTGAGTGGCGAATGGTACGCTAAAACCCGATTTAGCATGTTTCTTTGCTTTGTTTTTCTTTATACTTATTTTTAAGCCGTAGACCAATGTGAAGGACAATCAAATTGTTTCAAATAGTTTTCAGTGTTTGCTTGAGGTATGTTAGAACTGCTACATGTCCCCCCCCCTCGTGGAGCGTTATTATTTTCAGGTAATGTTTAGATTTCATCGCGCTATCAACGTCAAACAGTCTATACGACCATGATGGATTTTCCAACATAAAAATTTCAAAACAATACCTTTTCCATATACTCTACACAATCTATTTTACCCTTCATCTTTTTGCCGAAAACATTATTTATTTGTTTCCATTTTTATTATTAGACACAACAACTGATAATACGATGATATGACCCATTTTTAACGTGCATAATAAAAAAAATAAAAGATTCTCATAGAATTTGAAGAGAAAAGTCAGAAGAGCATATTGCTCATTCCAATAAAGTTTGAAATCAATTTTCAGTAAGAAAGATTAATGGAAATATATTATAAAATGTATTCGATAAAATAATCCAGGGGAGATGGTCCTAGCGTTGAGATACATTTGAAAACCATACACCGGGTTGACCCAAAATTTGTGAGCGAAATTGGTTAGACTCATCTGTTGGTGGTTGTGCTGAACGAAGTTATAGTTTCTCGACTAACAGGAAGATAGAAGTTCTTTAGCTTTAGTTAGAAATTTATGTAGATGTCCCGATAAAAAAATATGTCCATCCCCGACTGTATGACTATTCGCGGGAAAGTAGAAACACACACTGACATAAATTTAAACAAAAGAGTTAAATAAGTCCCTTGAGTTTGTAGAATATGATGAGTAAGATTTTTCATTAAATTTTATCAGATAGAAGGCTCGAGAGGAACTCAAGGTAAAGGCTACAATCGAAGTCGAAAAAATAAGATGTGTACCATGAATGCAAGAGGTGATGTGGGCAGCGAAAGTCAACGATTGACATTTGGCTTGAAGCGGTTAAAATTGAAGTCTTTCTTGTCGGAGAGATCCTGTAAGTTTGGATACCATCAATTGTATGCCACCAACACAGTAATCTATATGAATAAAGCCGTTATTATGTGAGGTGCAGATTTATAAATTCATGATAACTCTGTATATATTCGTTCCGGGCGTAATATTTAATATTATTATGCCCTTCTGAACATTGTTATATATTCATTCGGGGTGTAATATTTAACATTATTATGCTTTTCTGAACATTATTGTATATTCGTTAAGGACGTAATATTTAACATTATTATGCACTTCTGAACAATATTATATATTCGTTAAGGGCGTAATATTAACATTATTATGCTTTTCTGAAAATTGTTATATATTTGTTCCGGGCGTAATATTTAAGATTATGATGCTCTTCTTAATTTTATTCATTTCTTCCGAACTTTCAGTTCCTCCTGGAATCATCTTCGAGAGAAAGAATGGCAAAATGTCTGCTTCACAATTCGCCTCTGTATGTTAGATGTCTTACCGTAAGTTTGCAGCCCGACATTTAAATAAACGAAGTGTGATTCGAAATTTAATATTCACTATTGAATTAAATTCATTAACGAAGGTCATTTCAAAAGAATAAATAATTTTTTCATCATTCAGCTATAGACTTATTGATTTTCCCTACAGTAGGCTCCCAACAACCATAAACCGATCTTAAATCTTTCTTTAGAAACACTCTCAACTGTATGAGTTAAAGTGGCCGATCGCTACAAGGATATTTCCTTTAAATTCGCGTGACTATTTGATTAAGAATAGGCGCCTATATCCACACCTTTGCGATGAAGGTGTATTGTCATAAGTCGAGCAGCGTCAAAACGAGAAGAAGAGACATTCAAATGAAAGAAATTAGAACCAAGAGACGTAGTTATGTGATCTTTGCTGCAGATCGCCCGGGTGGGATGACTGACAATAGCAATGCAGACTCTTTAACCTTGTTCACAGAGAAAGGGAAGTGACCGGTTGAAAAAGATCAGATCGATATTTTTAATCATCGTAACCAATCGTGGCTTTGTTAGTCGAGACGAGAATCGAAGTCCGGTGAGCGGCGGCCTGGTGAGTATTCGCTTGGGGAAAGACGGGACACAGGGTTTTGGGAGGAAGAAAAATCATTGAAAGCTAACGTCTGCTTTTATGATTGAAGACGAGTGTCTACCGCGCTAAATTACAAGTTCGTTCGCACGCAAAGACTTTTCCCATTTGTTCAAGATAACAAAAAATATTTATAACAGGTGAAATGTAAGCTGAAATCGAGAAACAAAATCGATATTTAAGCTTCTATTTAAAAAAAAGAGTAAACGTACTATTTTCAATGTCTACACGGAATGTTGAATAGTATGACCTTCTCGCCGGAAGCAGTATGCACTTCAGCTGCCTCATGGGTAATAGCCGTTACTATTTATAGTTTTTGTGACTTGATATGTAAATGAGCCAGTTCATCTCCCTGCACTAAAAAGGATTTATCCCCTTATTTTCCGTGATAAATTTTTTGGGAGGTTTTGTATCAACACTATCTTCCTCCTTCTATCTAAGAGTTGTCTGGATACGTTAGATCTAGACCTTCTTTTTTCATAGGAGTGTTCATTGAACAGTTTTACTTGTTTATCTTCAGAAATTTATATTACTCTAAATTTCACTGTCTAGTTTGCCTTGTCTTGACATGAAACTTTCGCCTTCCTTACTTTCAGACTCACTGTACATTTCTTCATTGCTATCGTGTTGCAATCTAATGTGGTCTGCAGGCGCTAATATCACATTTCCAATTTTTTACTTCTTCAGAGTCTATATTACTCTCGATTTCACTGTCTAGTTTGCCTTGTCCTGACATGACACTTTCGTCTTTTTCACTTTCAGGCTCATTATACATTTCTTCATCGTTATCATGTTGCAATCTAAGTTTGTCTGCATGCGCTAATATTCCATTCCCATGTTTTTCGATTATCATAGTGTTCATTTCCTCTACCAAATCCGTAATATTTATTCTATTAAATTTTCAAATCAATTCTTTTTGCTGAACAAATTCAAAACACTGTTCTAGTGACAACCTTCCCAATTGTAAATACCTTGAAGTCATTTGCCGATACTCCTCATTTTGAAGGCCTTTAACCAATTTCATTTGGATCAAATCCTCTTTTTGACTGCTTTTCCGATCCCAGTTTCTCAAATTAACAATATTTAGTGGCCTGTATTAAATGAAAAACATATTCAATTACTGGTTCATTCACTTTTTGAGAAATATTCATAAATTCCACTCTTCTTGCATTCACTAGATGCTATGTTTTTCATTATGTCACTTCCTGCATCTTTTTGCATAGCCAATAATACAATTTTCAATGTAAATACATCCATATTTATTTCCACTTCATTTTCTTGGACCATCTCTACGTTTCTCTTTTTGGATTTACACATATATTTAAAATGATTCATTTTGAAACATTTTCACATTTTTTTTAATATGCCAGTGTTATAGTGAAACACACCTAGTATATAGCTAATAGACTCTCCCACCTAATATAAGTAGGAGTAGTAAGAGAAACGACGGTCAGTCGATGTCGGACGACAGTTAGTCGAATACGAAAATAGTCAGCGACCACAACAAGATTACTCTGCGTAATACCTATTATATCAAGTTCCTAACATTTTGTACGTCGAACCTATTTTAGGACCGATTTAGTACAAATACAAGCCTCCCTTGCGAAATCACTCCACAACAGCCAGATATTTTTGTTTTTCTCTTTGATGTTGATGTCCACAAAAAAGCACACCTTATTTTATCTTTTTTCTTTATAACATATATGTTCATTTCCTCAACAATATCCATAACTTTATTTATATTAAATTTTCAAATCAATTCTTTTTACTGAACAAATTCAAAACGCTGTTCTAGTGACAACTTTCCCAATTGTAAATGCCTTGAAGTCATAGGCGGTATTTCTCAATTTGAAGGCCGTTTACCAATTTCATTTGGATCAAATCCTCTTCGATTGACTGGTTTTCCAATCCCAATTTCTCAAATTCAAAACATTTAACAGCCTGCTTTAAATGAAAAACATATTCGATAACTGTAATATTCATAAACTTAGTTCTCTCAGCAGTCACTAGTTTTTTTATTATTAGTTGACTTATATCGTGAAACGTCATTTCCTTCAACAGTCGTATTCATAATTACCAAGTACTAATGGTTCGTTCGGTTCGTTAGCTCTTGATGACGCTATTGTTTTGTAGTGTTACCTACTCGCTGGAAGCAGTATGCACTCAACTGCCTCATGAGTAATAGCCGTAGCTATTTATAGTCTTTGGGACTTTATATGTAAATGAGTCACCTCACGTAGATAAAACTCTGCTGATTATTTTGTGTTTGGTTTAAACGAACATTCTTGGACTCAATAAATTATTATGAATGACCTCAAGATTCAGACGATGTATGAAAGAATAAAGCTTATAATAAATAATATATGGTGTGTATAGGAAAAAGGTTAGAGACATCGAAGAACTCAATGTTACCCGCTTCTGTGAAAAGGTGTAATATCAAACATTCCCCTTGAAATGTGTGCCGGGGCACTAAATTGTACTGTCGATCGCTGTTTTTTGTGCATCAGTCATGCTGGTGGACAGGTGAAGACTGTTCAGTAAACTCTGAATAAATGATTCCTCTCACACTAATGTTAACATAATTTTGACACTTTGTACTACTTTATATAAAACCGAAGAGCCACCCAAAGTATAACGTTACTGAATGAGATTAAAGTAAGTAATGCAGATCATGAGGCTATGTAGAATAAATAACATTTCACTCTAGACGACTTGAAGAGGTCAGGATTTTTTAAGACAATTCACCCCAAACAAGGCGAGGGTGCCACTAGCACGCAAGGATTTACAGAGGATTGAGAACAAGAGTAAAGAGGCTTGTTTGAGGAAAGAATAAAGAGAAGGACGGAGAACAAGCTCAGGGTGTCAGATATCGATTGACATTACACTTGAATATTTGAAGATCATAGTCAAGCAAGTAAGGGAAAGGAAGCTGTTTGAGTAGAAAAGACCGTTACATTTAATCGTTTTGACAGTGAATGGGTGGGACCAAGATGCTAGCCTGATAGCTCGCTTAAATTCATGTAGTCCAGGAATGAGCGAAAGAATCTCTTAGGGACAGTTGCCATGAAAATACTTGTAGAAGAGACAGCGAAGGCCACGGCACGTCTGTGGGATAGCAATTGTATACTAGATTCCAGATCGGGACCTATTATCTTGCGTATTCGTCTCTGGATTTTTTCGAGGACCTCGAGACGTACAGCGGAAGTACCGGACCATATATGACGGAAAATATTCCATGCAAGGACGGATGGTTGATTTATATATTTGAAGTTATGGACTCAAGCGGGAAAAAAACCTTCTGGTGCGACAGAGAGGACCAACTTTCCTTGCAGTAGATGAAGCTAATGATTCAATGTATTCCACCTCATGCCAGTGGAGAGCGTGAGACTAAGCAGGTGTAACGAGACGCTTTCAAGGAGTTGGGAAACAGCCATTCTGATATGAACCAGGGAGGGTTCTCTGTGGCGTAAAGTAGAGCAATTCCGTTTGTGAGGTATTAAAGTTTGCAAGCCATTTCCTGCCTCAGTCAATCACAGTTTGGAGGTCCTTTTCAACATCAGCCGCCAGGTTAGTTTTGTCAACGATACCAGATTTAATGAGGCAGGAGTAAATAGTGGTCTTGCCCGCGTAGATGCCAACTTGGGAACTGATGACATCGGGGGGATCATTGATGAAGATCAGGAACAATGTTGCGGAACACCAGCGTTCGTGATAAAGAAACCGGAAGAGAACCCGTTTAGGGTGACCATCATTTCACTGTTTCACAGGAATGATGTATTAAGTCAAATAATCATCCTGTAATACCGTATCCCTGAAGCTTACGAGGAAGGCCAGCATGCTAAACCCTATTAAACGCTTTCGAGATGTGTAGAGCCACGGCTCGATCTTCTTCATTATTGTTGAGTGCTTGGTATAAAAATTCAGTTATAGCACGTCAGCAGTAGATCGGGCAAAGCGTAAATCATATTGCTTGTCGGAGAGCAGATTATGTGAAGTAAGATGCTTAACCACTTCGGCGTTGTTTAGAGCCTCAAAGACTTTACCGAAGAGTGGTAGGAAACTGATAGGACTGTAGTGATCAAGGAAGAAACCTCTCTGGAGTCTGTTCGACAAACTAACTGTTCTTTGGAAGAAGCTGTCTGGGTAGAACTTCTTGCCAATGAAATACGGATGATGCGACACTGTGTACATGGTATGTCTAGTTCTCCCTGTGAAGATCTCGTAGAAATAAGGATTGTAACTTGGCTGAATAGTTGCCATAAAAATAGCGATAGAATAGCGAGAGGCTAACAACGTTTCGTCTGTGGGAAAACGGGTTGTAGGATGGGAAATACACATTCGATCATATCACATATCTTCTTTCTTAAACGAAATACGTCTTTCTCAAGCCAACATGTACGACCATGATTTATGGCGAATATCTATCTGCGGTAAATTGCAAGTTCTAAAAATTAAATTTAACTCATGGCTTTAAATAAGACAATTAAAATTTCAAGTATCAAGATTTCAAGTATTTAAATTATTTTCGTTGAAGTTCATTACATTTTCCGTCATAGATTGCAAAGTCTCTTTCCATTTCGTATTTTGTCTCTTCTTTTAACCTTTTGCCTGACTATGAATTCTGCATAAGAATTTGCCCTTTAGTTTCAGTTTTACTCAAACAATAGTTGATTATTTATAAATGTTTCGTATTACAAAAATCAAAGCAAATCTCCCGATAAAAATGAGAGAAAGAAAAATAACATTATGAAAGAATCCTCGAAGCGACCAATATTTTCTTGAAAGGCATCAAACATAATCTTTGACATTTCGTAAAGCATTTCGAACATGTCGACTACTTCCGCTCATCATTATTTTCCATATTGTTGACATGATTCGGATCAGTAACATTCCGGAAATTTCAGATTCATAATTTTATAGTGGAATCTGATTCTCGAACAATTCCTTTTTGCTACACGCACATCACGAATACATTCTCTGCTACCAAAGACTTCATCTGAGAATGCAAATTTCCGTTTTTGAGATTTGAGATTATAAACTAATTTTGTAAATGACATTTATTTCGAAGAAAAAAAGAAACAAGTGTAATATTGTGAACATATATTAGAAATTCATTTTTTTAAATATTCCGGAATGTTTAATTTACGAAACCCCTTAATGTTATAACAAAATATATATAACAATATTAAATTATAGAATTGGTTTCAAATTTCCTTTTCTCCAATTTAATCAAAAGTCCAGATGTGCATAGACAAAAGATCATTTCTTCCCGTCTGCCTTTGACCACCGATTTTACGAGCTCATAGACTGATCAAGTCGAGCAAAGATGTCTGAATATCTGATTTGCAGCTTTTTGCCAGGAAAAGAAAATTAGAGAGAGAACGTGTAGATGAAGGTTCCTGTTATTTTTAAAGCGTTTTAATTAATTACATGAACTTGTAGAACAATGTGCATATCTTTGTAGGTGACATAGAATTTCTTGGCAAGGTTTAAAAACATTTACAATTCGATGATTTTATCCTATTTCCTTTGCTCATGGAATATTCGACCCTCTCACGATAGGAAACATTTTATGGGTTTTCATGCGATAATATAATGCATTTCAATTTTACTGGCTTGGCTATATTGAATAATGGCCAGCTGAATTGAAATGTTCGTTAATCAACTTTATGTCCTGACGGGTCAGTCATGTCTGGATTTATTTGTATCTCTTGGTCATCACTGCTTTATATGAACTTTCTTCAGCTTCGTATTTCTTCTTCTCCTCCTCTTCCTACCACCCCTTCTTCAATCTGATACATCCCTTCAATCTGATATATCCCGATATGCTTTTTGTAGCTCTTAATAAATTTTCTCTTCTTTTTTTTTTGGGGGGGGATATCTCCTACACCCTGTTCTGCCATTCATTTACTAAAGCTCACCAAGTAAGTTGTTTTCCTTTGTCCTTTTTCCGTCCACCTGTCCTTTGAGTATCATAATTTCCAAACCTTCTTTCTTCATTATGTGTGCTAGAATTTTCAACTCCCTCTTCCTTATCTGTCTATATTTCTGACTATATTTCTGAGATGAGGTATTATGTACACTATTTACATTATTCAAACTATTTCCTCATCTTTGTCGCCATATTTATTACAACGTTTCGGCCTTTCTGTCTATATTTCTGACATTTCTGAGATGAGGTATTTGTCCTCATCTTTGTCACCATATTTATTACAACGTTTCGGCCGTTGTAATATGGTGAACCCTTTATTTCGTTCACTGGGGTAGACTGTACCACGTGCCATGTTAGTTATCAGTTATCTCCAGTTAATTTCCCTCTGGAAGTTTTCCACTGCCTTAAGCGGGTATTAAACTCACATTCTTTGGGTCCTAACCAACGCCTTTATCCACTGTGCCATGTGTCCCTGGGGACATCTATGTATAAATTTCTGGGTATTATAAACCTAATGTCTCAGTAACCATTTTTACCAGTGCTCATATTGCAATTTTTGCTGTTATCATTTTCTGTTTTTACCAGAGCTCATATTGCAACTTTTTGTTGTTATTATCGCTTTTCTCTGGCACTCCTTATTACTGGTTCTCATATTGTATTCATTTCTATGCTTGGTCTTCGTGGTGTTAAGTATATATTTCTATTTTGTTTTCGTTTTCTCTAAAACTTTGTCATTGCTCACATATATGGCCCATGGTATCCTCAGAATCATTCTGTAGAACCACATTATCAGTAGCTCCAATCATTTCTGTGAGGAGATTGTCCAAGATTCGCTGTTTTTAAAAGAATAATTAACGAAGGTGGGTTCGAGATTAAAATTATTAAATAGATTTCTAAAGCTATTTACAGTAATTCCTTATCTTTTTCAAAATTCTCGTAATCCTTAAAATAAATCATTTGAGACGTTAATCTGAAAATGTACTTAGTGTCTCCTGAGCGGTAAGTTGTGCTTATACGAGACGGCACACCTGCCATTCTTTCCATATTAGAAACAGTTTGTTCGCTATGTATCACAGATTTTATTTCCCCAATAGAGTTCGGTTTCAACGTCATTGGTTTCGATTTTCAATGCAGCCACTCATCTATTCAGCTATTTTTCAAAACTCTTTTTGCGTTGATGCAGGGTCACCCTCCCAGGACTCTATCATTGTTCCTAATTTTCATCAAAAACCTACGCGATGTCATCATTTATTAACTCGACATATATGCCGATGACACAACTATTTACTCCTGTCTTAATTCTAAGTCTGATCGGTCAGGTTGGCAGCTTATCTCAAAAAATACCGTCAATCAGTTGTTAACTGGGGCAAGAAATGACTTATTAGTTTTAACGCCCCCAGAAGAAAATTATACTCTTTTAATCGTCTTAGAGAAACTTTTTTCTCTTCTATCAGTATGGCTGATGCTAACCTCCAAGAGAATGACTCATTTCACCCTTTCAGGCTAACGTTTTCCACTGACATGAAGTAGAAAGATTATATTAAATCAATTATTAAGACTGCTGTTAGGAAAGTTGGCTCACTAGACAATTTCTCTTCCTTTTCTATCAACATTGATCTAGAAAAATATGCAATGCAATGACAAACGTCATCTTCTGTCTTCTTTATTCCTCTTCTTTTATTGTTCTCTCTCCCGAACAATATTTTCTCGCACTCAGTGACCCCTTGCGTCTTAGTGGCTTTATTGCTTTGCTTGGGGTGAAATGATTTTTTAAATGCCTTAAATATGACAACCGGAAGATATACTGAGTGACTTTTGGCGAGAAAAGTAGGCAGTATTATATATATTGATTTCAATCCCAAAGGAATGACTGAAAAAACATCTACCTCCCAAATTCAAAGACAAATTGTACAGATGTATGCTGGAATATTTTCCTGGACAACTTCTCTGATCTCATCCACCATATTTTTCTTTCTTCAGGTATTAACGTAAGAACACTGCAATCACTTGTCTGTATCCCTTTTGGGTGTTAAAATCATTCTTACTTTGTGAACTTTTTAACTTATTACTGTTACTTTGCCTACTTTTGTCTTGCACACACACGCACACACACACACACACATATATATATATATATATATATATATATATATATATATATAATCTTATGAATATAAGTAATTATACTCGTCCGGAAAAAACCTTAGGTGTTTTGGCTCATAAATGAACAAACAAATACCCAAGGAAAAGCAAGCAAAAAAAAGAAAGAACTAAGAACATGTAATTCAGATGAAAACAATCGTCCAGAATCCAAGCTCAGAGTCCTGACGATCGGCCTAGGTGAAACCTTGCTCTTTAGGTTCATAGTTTATATATATATATATATATATATATATATATATATATATATATATATATATATATATATATATATAATGGAAGCCAGACACCTGTACATATGATTTAGTTATAGTAGTGAAGACTTTGTGAAGAAAGATCCACACTTTTTGAAAAGCCGAATACAGAGACCCGGTGCATCCCAAACGAATTCTGAATTCAGAGTTGTCCTTTTTCCTATCCAAGGCTATAGAACCCAGTCTGTCCTACTATTTACCCATAACTGGAGAAAAAGAAAAAGAAGAAGAAGAAGTAGATGAATGTAATGGATTCGACTGGAATTCGAACTCAGCTCTTCGATTCTTCAATCAGAGCCGCTACCCGTTACTACACTATGCAAACATTTCCAAAAAACGGAACAAAGCTCTTAATAAACAATAAGAGAAGGGAAAAAGAACTGAGCAAAAATAGATAGATAGATAGATGAATAGATAAATAATACTAGTGGTCCAATATATATATATATATATATATATATATATATATATATATATATATATATATATATATATATATATATATATTGACCACTACATATATATATATATATATATATATATATATATATATATATATATATATTTCCAAGAGAATAAAATCTGGAATATATATAGTGACCATATATATATATATATATATATATATATATATATATATATATATATATATATATATATATATATATATATATATATATATATATAATATATAATATCAAGAGAATAAAATTCAGGTAGAGCTCAATATACAAGACAGAGCAAGAATATAATATAAAAGGCTCAAACACTAATATTCCATGGTTATAATTTATTACATTGGAATTGTGATTTGTATGTCTGCTGAATTGGATCGTGATTACGATTCCAATGTAATGAATTATAACCATGGAATATTAGTGTTCCTTTTTTTTTTATATATATATATATATATATATATATATATATATATATATATATATATATATATATATATTGCTCAGTTCTTTTTTTACCATTTCTTATTGTTTATTAAGAAATTTGTTCCGTTTGTTGGGGAGATTTGCCAATTACACTTAACCATATCCAATTATTCTACAAATTACCATAAAATATTACATTTCTTTTCAAATCTATATTCTTTTAGGGAGGACAGTTGTTACCGACATTTTTTATTTTAGTTTGAAAACGTGCTATTCATTTTTGAGTTAATGTAGAAAATTTATAAAGGCTATCTGATGACGTCATATAATTACGATGGAATTGATATCTCCTTGTTGGAATTTGCATCTTGTAAGCAGGTGTAGCTTGGCATGCAAAGAGAGAGAAAAAAAGAATCAAAATGAGAAATTTATATACTGCCCCATAAAATGTTTGAAAAGTAAATGCAAATTCTACTTTACTTTTTATTTCAAAATCTATTTTATTTTGTTCACAATTTCATATCTACAGATAGATAGATAAATAGATAGATAGATATTAGGCATTTCATATTTGTATATCTATCTGTCTCTGTATGTTCCTATCTGTCTATATCAGTCTGTTCACAATCTGTCGTATCTTCTGTCTTCCTGAACACTCACTTCTTCTCACGAAAGTCTTCCCATTCTTTTTCACTCCCTCAAACCTCTTGCGTCTTAGTGACATTGTTGCCTTGCTTAGGGTGAAATGTTTGAAAACAAATTATTAGTATCAATCTCTTGCAATTTATACACATCTGCCCATGTCTTCATGTCTATCTTATCTACGGCAAAATCACGCTTAAATCGCATCTATTTACCTCTATCTATCAATATCTATTTCTCTATGTCATTTTGCTCATATAACTTTCTCTCTCTCTCTCTCTCTCTCTCTCTCTCTCTATCTATCTATCTATCTATCTATCTATCTATCTCTTTCAGTCTACCCATATTTCTCTAGCTAACTATCGCAGTGTGTTCATAATTATCTACTCAGTCTATTCATACCTATCTGTCTATATATCTATCCATAGTCTAGTCATGATCTATCTATCGCAGTCTGTTCATATTTATCTATTTGTCTATCTATCTATTAAAGTCTGTTCATATCTATCTATCTTGGTAATTTAATATTTATATATCTTTTTGTGTTTGTTCACATCTATCTATCTCTGTATTTTCATCTCTGTCTATCACAGTATGTTTATTATCTATATATCTATCTTCCTATCTGCCCGTCTATTGCAGTCTGCTCATATCTATCTATCATTCTATCTATCTAGGAGCCTGTTCAAATTTATCTATCTATCTATCTGTCTATCTATCTGTCTGTCTGTCTATCTATCTCGGTTTGTTCAAATCTATCTATCTGAGTCTGTTCACATCTATTTTTATATCTCTATGATTATGTTCAAATCTATCTATATATCTATCTATGAGTCTGTTCAAATCTATCTATCTATCTATCTATCTATCTATCTATCTATCTATCTTGTTTTGTTCAAATCTATCTATTTATCTATCTATCTATCTATCTTGTTTTGTTCAAATCTATCTATCTATCTATCCATCTATCTATCTTGTTTTGTTCAAATCTATCTATCTATCTCGTTTTGTTCAAATCTATCTATCTATCTATCTATCTATCTCGTTTTGTTCAAATCTATCTATCTATCTATCTATCTATCTATCTATCTATCTATCTTGTTTTGTTCAAATCTATCTATCTATCTATCTATCTATCCATCTATCTATCTTGGTTTGTTCAAATCTATCTATCTATCTCGTTTTGTTCAAATCTATCTATCTATCTATCTATCTTGTTTTGTTCAAATCTATCTATCTATATATCTATCTATCTATCTTGGTTTGTTCAAATCTATCTATCTATCTATCCATCTATCTATCTTGTTTTGTTCAAATCTATCTATCTATCTATCTTGTTTTGTTCAAATCTATCTATCTATCTATCTTGGTTTGTTCAAATCTATCTATCTATCTCGTTTTGTTCAAATCTATCTATCTATCTATCTATCTATCTATCTATCTTGTTTTGTTCAAATCTATCTATCTATCTATCTATCCATCTATCTATCTTGGTTTGTTCAAATCTATCTATCTATCTCGTTTTGTTCAAATCTATCTATCTATCTTGTTTTGTTCAAATCTATCTATCTATATATCTATCTATCTATCTTGGTTTGTTCAAATCTATCTATCTATCTATCCATCTATCTATCTTGTTTTGTTCAAATCTATCTATCTATCTATCTTGTTTTGTTCAAATCTATCTATCTATCTATCTTGGTTTGTTCAAATCTATCTATCTATCTCGTTTTGTTCAAATCTATCTATCTATCTATCTATCTATCTATCTATCTATCTATCTATCTATCTATCTTGTTTTGTTCAAATCTATCTATCTATCTATCTATCTATCTTGGTTTATTCATATCTATATATCTATCTAACTATCTATCTTGTTTTGTTCAAATCTATCTATCTATTTATCTTGGTTCTATCTATTGCACTCAGTTCATATCTCAATTCAGACTTACATTTCTCATTAATTGCATGCTTCTCTCTTTCTTTCTCTTCCACTCTCGCTTATTTATGTTGCGTGTCAGTCGTTGTTGTTGTCAATCGTGCTATCAAGCGCCTCTTTTGTGTTTTCGGCGGGAAAAGCTTCTTAGAGTTTCAAGTGTTCCTGAAAATGTGGAATCAAACGAAAAACCGAAAAAGAGACGCGCCATGAAAGCGCGCGTGCAACACAAGGCGAACACGAATCATGTTTATGTCTCTCTAGAAAGGATTCCTTGTTTAAAAACCAGGAAACATCTAAAGCAAAATTGAATCGTTCCCAAATATTGGCTCCAAGTGGATTTGCTCTGTCACACATCTCCTTTCTATTGCTATGACTTCTCTTCTGCTGAGCGAGGTCACGTGGCTGTTCGGTCACCACGTACAAAGCTCGACTGACTCTTTATTCTGAATTAGCTCTTCAAACAAATAGTTTTGTTTTTTCTTTATACTCTCAGACTTTTTTTCCTTCAATCAGTAGTTTTTTTCTCTCTTTCTGTCTATCTGTCAATCTATTTCAGTCAGCCAATATATATATATATATATATATATATATATGTGTGTGTGTGTGTGTATTTAGACAGCAATTCTTCTTTCATACGCATTTCATTGAATACGACAGACGAACTGCTTTTATTTAGTTTTTTATACAATTTCTCATGCGATCTAATAATTTTTTTCTTTTCAGATGATAAATTATATAAAAACTGTCCGAATGTTCTTTTTATCCGAGCGCTTTAGGCTATTAGCCATTTTCAAAGATTAAATATTTTAACTGTTAAATAAAAAATAGTTTGTTGCATGTATGTATTTATATAATGTTTCCATTTTTCAAAACACGATGAAGATATTGTGTCCATGTTAAATAGGCCAAATATTATTTACGAATTTAAATGTCCATTAAGGAATTGTATTCCTGATCAATCAAAATTCATAAATAATTATATAGGCCAAACTACAGCATGTTTGACAAGCAGACTCACTCTACACCTTTCTGACCATAGTTCAATGTAAAAAAGGCTAAAAATAATCGAAGCCTTATTAATAAAAACAAAAAACAACAATACCTAATAATATCAACTATGAACATGGACACAATATCTTGATCGTGTTTTGAAAAATTAAAGCATTATATAAATGCATACATGCAACAAACTATTTCTTATTTAACAGTTAAAATATTTAATCCTTGAAAAGCCTAAAGCGCTCGGATAAAAAGAACAATCGGACATATATATATATATATATATATATATATATATATATATATATATATATATATATTAGGATATTACAACATCTTAAAATCGCTACATAATAGAAATTATGTTTCAACACTACAAATGTCTCTCATTGGGTGATGTTCTGTACTGAGCCCTCTTTTAAATTAAATGTTACGTACAGTGGAATTATACTCCATTTGTTCTCCAATTCACTGTATATATATATATATATATATATATATATATATATATATATATATATATATATATATATACCGGGTGTAATAACAAATTTGTCCAAATCGTGTACAATTGTTAGATTAAGCTTTGAACTGACGTATCTTACAAATAATCAAATATATCTTACTAGAATTCTCCGAGGTTTTTATAACTCTATTAGACTGTGTTTTAAATAATGAGAACATCTTTAACGTTAACTCTAAATGATGATCCCACTTGTTGTTGTAACCTCCTGATCCAGTTTTCCTCTCTACTGATCCCTCCTTTTTAAGCCTATTCACTGTTCTCTTTATGGTTCTTGAATGAACTTTGGAGATGGAAGCCAGAGTATGAATGTTGGTACCATTACTGAAGGTCTGAATGATATTTTTCGTCTCACCATTGCTCAGTTGGAGCTGACGCAAAATGATTTTAACATGAGTTCAACTGAATAACTCAAAGTTTTTTTCAGTGATTCTTACAACAAATTATATCAAGATGGCTAAACGTCTTATCTAAAACCTGGACAAAAGAAACTCAATTAATTTAAAGTTTTTTTTTAGATTTTAAACATTTTGTGGGATGGACAATTTTCACATGCTATTACACGATTTGGACACAAAGTGTTAAAAAACTATCCAAAAGTTCTGCATTTCCGAGCGCTTTTCGATATACTTTAAGCCATTATCAAGGATGATTTTATTTTACTTTTAACTGAATGTATTTTTGCTTTTATTTCCTACTGGTATGTTTCGGATTGAGTCTGGTAGATTTTGTGGGTGTTTAAATGAGTACTAATAGAGCTGTGGTCAGGTAGATGCAGTGTATGTTGTCTGGAGAGCCATGTAGTAGCGTGAGCGATGTAATTATGAAATCGGTTTGATCAGGAACACAATTTCTTAAGTAGCATTTGAACCCGTAAATAATGTTCATTTATTTTAGTTTTGATTTTGCTGGTGTGTTGTTAATTTTTATGAGAAGGATAACTGTTTAAAATTTTTTTTAATAGGTAATGAAATTCTTGTTCGGGTAGACGGAAGCAGTGTATTACTTCGAGCCATATTGGCAATATGGCTCGAAGTTTTGCTTACATATATATATATATATATATATATATATATATATATATATATATGACACCAATTCAGTCGGGTTTCGATCCTAGCTAGAGGCAACGAGACGTCTGCCACACTGATGAGCTGTGATACAGAGAAACAGTCTGTCTGTGGATGACAATATATATATGCTCCTGAAAAGTTTATTTCGGTTGAGCTTTCTGAGGAGGAAGTGTGGGTTTGTAAAGAGTGACTATTACGGCTAATAATGCAAGACTCTTCCGTAAATCGAATCGAGTTCCCTCAGTCACTGTGTGTTTATCTAAAAATAAATACGTTAAATTCACCTTTGTCCCTTCTGTGCGCCAATGGCTTAGTGGTAGAATCCTCGATTGACGCCAATTCAGTCGGGCTTTGATCCTAGCTAGAGGAAACCGGACGTCTAACCACACTGATGAGCTGTGATACAGCGAAACTGTCTCTATGTGGATGACTATATATATATATATATATATATATATACTATTTACGTTGTTCGGACTGTTGTACTCATCTTTTTTGCCATATTTACGACGTTTCGCCCGATATACGTTGGAATTTAGAACTTAACCTTTTATTTAGTCCACAGAGGATAAATTGTTCTAATTCCACGTGCCATGGGATATTTCAGGTTCAGTCCATTCCTTTTAATATCTCCTGTTTCTTCTGCCGTGGCCAGATATTGAACTTACAATTTTTGGGGTCAAGTCACTTTTTGTATTACTCAGCCTTCGCTTTTACCTACATGGCCTAATGTATAAAAGCGTTGTTTGCCGAATCTATGCTAACGATGATCACTAACCCAGCAAATGTAACCGCTTTAAAACTCGTGACCTACAGACTTACTGCTAAGTTTTAATAGAAAACACAAAAATCATTGCATCTTATAAATAACATTTTCAAGCTGTTGCACCTGTCAATTCCCGTCTTGTTTTGTGGCCTTTCTGCTGAACAGCGGAACATAGGATCTCTCCAACCCCACACCTAGTTACGTTGGAGCGATCACCTCCCAGAATTCGCATTTACTCGAAATACACAGACGTTCAAGTCAATCGTTTACCATCACTCAACCCTTAATCCTCTCATCTGTAATGCCAAGACAGAAGCATTTTGAACTTTTGTTTTCTATTATTGTTTCATGTTTCAATCTTCTGCGTGATATTTACTTTACATGTAAATGCAAAATTCATTCTGTCTATTTATCCCAGCTTGTATAGGTCGATCTATCTCAATCTGTTCATGTCTATCACAATGTTTTCCATGTCTATTACAATCTGTTAATAATGATCTATCTATCTAACCCAGCCTATTACTACTATCTATCTATCTATCTATCTATCTATCTCAATCTAAGTTCTAGGTAGTTCTATATATCGTGTTCAGTCGTTGTATCCCAGCTTGTATAGATATATCTATCTCATTCTGTTCATGTCTATCGCAATGTTTTTATTGTCTATTACAATCTGTTAATAATGACCTATCTATGTAAATATCTATCTGTATGTCTATTTATCTCTCTATCTATCTATCTCTATATATATATATCTGTGTGTGTGTGTGTGTGTGTGTGTGTGTGTGTGTGTGTGTGTGTGTGTGTGTGTGTGTGTGTGTGTGCAGTGTATTATATATATTATTTATATAGTATATGCGCGGGACTTATTGGAAAGCGCTCAATATCAGAGATAGATATTTAGTTGGATTGATCTGAGTTTGTGACCCTGGGTTTCACGCTTTTGCGATCGTCAGACAAACCGATTAATTTTTTAAAACCGTCAAAACAAACATATGTAGGACATTCCTAAACTTAACAGAAAAGCACTTCACTGAAACAAACCGATTAGCAAAAATATTCAACAAAAATAACGTTAAAAACAGTTACAGCTGCACAAAAAATATAACAGAAATAATAAAAAGCCCCAACAAAAAATGATAACCTACAATAATGGAACCAAGGACCTCAATGCAACTGCAGAAATAGAACAACATGTCCACTCCAGGGAAATTGCCAACAAACGAATGCAATATATAAGACCAAGGTAAGTGCAAACAACAACACAATGTACTATATCGGTGCCACTCAGGCTCTATTCAAGAAGAGAAAAAACAAGCACAACCTTTCATTCCTCAACAGAAAATACTCGAACAGCACTACACTATCCACATACATATGGCATGTAAAAGACAGAAATATTACAGCAAGAATAATCAGGAAAATATTGAAGAATGCACCTACCTACAACAACATTACAAAAAAAATGCCTACTTTGCCTACACGAAAAAGTAGCAATAGTATCTCATACCCCGCAAAAGAACTTACTAATCATAAGATCAGAAATAATTTCCAAATGTAGGCATGAAAACAAATACCTATTATCAGAATGTATACCAAACAGATAAAAAACAAAGAAACACCACCACATAAACCACCAGTGACCCTATAAACATGAAAAGAGAAACATCTGATACCATGATGCCAACAATTATTCTCTAGTTCAAGCTACCATCATAATAATTGCATTTATTGTTATTATCATTCCACCACCATTACTATTCACTTCTACCACTTTACAATAACTATTTGCTACTACAATGATTATTATCATCACCCCCCCACCACCATTACTACCACATCACAACTACTATTGCCATATTAGTCCGCAATCACCATTAACGTAAATCACTCCTCTCCTCCAGCCAGCAAAATTTAATACTACCGCATAAAAAGTAAGGATTACAATTTGGACTTTCTACCCTTTACATATGCGCAATCACCTAAGCAAGCAAATAACCGGCTTTAAAATAATAACAGCCTTAAAAATAAAAAATAATAGCAATTTTTACCTATCATAGTTTTACACAGACCCCATCATACGCATATGCGTGCGAGGAAATATAATTCAGCGGAAAAATAGAAAAACGGTCTGCGTGTTGACATTGCTACATTCAGGAAAATTATTTGCTACACAATCCTTCATTGAATTCAGCAATCAAATGCGTACGTATGTACACAACAGCACACATATACATATATGTGCCAAGTCCCATTCTGTTCACATAGGTTTATGTTTGTGCGAGCTCCGGTGGGCGAGCGCGTGTATGTGTGTCTGCGTACCTCATCGGGTGTACGGGCAGTGTATGTATGTTTGCGTTAGCATGAGTGACATCACGACGACGATTCCACTCCCCCCATTTCCATAATAACACCAATACACGCAATCTACATAAATCCAAAAGGTTAAAAATTAATCAGTTTCTCTTACGATCGCAAAAGCGTGAAACCCAGGGTCACAAACTCACATCAATCCAACGATATATATATATATATATATATATATATATATATATATATATATATATATATATATGAAAACTTCTCCGATTTAACCAGTAGAGAAGACAATATTTATGAATGAAAATAACAGAGGGTGTGCGGCTAATTTTAGTGTTGATCGGTTAACTGTGTTGTCCCGGTCACACTCTTTATTTCACCTCAAGGTGCTGGAGGCACTTTACATCGGGTCCCGTAAGCCTTCCCTCTGTAAACAACGTGAATGTTTGTTGGGGCTCGCTGTTATTTGTCTCTAGCTCCTTGTGTTCATATATTTTTGTCCCGCCTTTTCATTCTCATTGCACATTTTCTCGTGTTTTAATTTAAGTTAAATCTCACGTGGAGGCCTGAAGAGCAGGAGCGAAACCGGTTGCTTCGCTTTTAATATGTCTAGTAATATTCAGATTCATACTTTTATTTCTGTAATTAGATTTTGTACCTTCAAAAATATTTTCAAATATATATATATATATATATATATATGTGTGTGTGTGTGTGTGTGTGTGTGTGTGTGTGTGTGTGTCTGTGGGGGGGGGACTGTCGCAGAAAAATATGGCAGCACCAAACACAATGACTGTAAATATTTTTGTTTAATTACATATCTTGAGCTAAATCCATACATTATCCCTATCATATAAAAAATATATATATATATATATATATATCATGAAAACAATCATAAAATCCTGGTAAATATCAATTTATTGTGAGGATATTTATATAAATGAAGTAATCAATGGAGTAACAATCAGATAGATAGATAAATAGATAGATATTGACAGACTTAAGCAATCTTCAGATCGTCTGTATACATATGGCTCTCAATCTCTGTCTTTCCCCCTGTCCCTCTCTCTCTCTCTCTCTCTCTCTCTCTCTCTCTCTCTCTCTCTCTCTCTCTCTCTCTCTGTAGATATATATATATATATGCGCGTGTCTGTGTGCGCGCATGTTGCTGCCTATATATATATATATATATATATATATATATATATATATATATATATATATACCGAATGATACAGCATAACTGAACATTCAGCAAAATGTTTAATATCTAGAAAAGAAAAAACGCTAACCTAAATGAGTTTCTTTTTTCCGGGTTTTCAGATAAGACATTTAGCCATCTTGACACCAGTTGTAAGAATTACTGAAAAACATTTTGAGTTATTCAACTAGAAAAAGAACAGGTTAAAATAGTTTTGTGTCAGCGACACTATGTCTTCTCAACTGAACAATGGTGAGAGAAAAAAATCGTTCAGGCCTTCAGTAATTCATACTCTTCCTTCCATCTTCAATGTCCATTCAATATCCACTAAGAGAACGGTGAATAAGTTTTTAAAAAGTTGGAAGAGTAGAGAGGAAAACTGGATCAGGAGGTTACAACAGCAAAAGAGATCATTATTTCACCTTAGAGCTAAATACATTCTTATTTCTCAAAGTAGAGTCCAATAGGGTTAGAAAGACCTCGGAGAATTCCGGTAAGATATCTTTAATCATTTCTAAGATACAACGGTTCAAAGTTTAATCTAACGATTAGACAATTTTGCTGTTACACGATTTGGACAATTTTGCGGCTACGGTATATATAATATATATATATATATTCTGTGGGAATGAGCGGATGTTAGTAACTGTTTGTATTTTTTGACTGTGTCTGTTATTGTTTTCTATATCGACAATGTGTAAATATTCTCGGAAGGAGTATATTCTGTAGAAGAGATAAAATGAATGAAAAGACAAGAAAACTATACTTAGTTTTTAACCGCCGTGTTTTGTCATATGACGGACTTTATCAAGACAAATTTAATGATTTTATTTTGCAACAAGTATATGTAGGTAATGGCTAAATTTAAAATCGCTCATAAGTATTCAACAGAAAACAAAAGAAAACGGTTGAATCCATCATGTTAACTTTTAAAGTTGTATAATGTAATAAATATTTTCGGTTATACTAAATGAATGACGGAATCTAAGATCTAAATGCCTATACATTTCAGTTAACCTGATGAATATTTATGAGCGTCTTTAAATTTGAAAATTTCCTTTCGAAGTTCCTATAAGATGTAATCTGGGTTTTAACAAGTAAACTTTTCAGTTAACCTGATGAATATTTATTAGCGTTCTTACATTTTAAAATATTTTGATTAGCTGTCGAATATATACGTGTTGCGAAATAACATCATTACATTTACTTTGATAAAATTGGTCAGAAGACGAAACGCGCCGGCAAAAGACTAAGTATAGTTTACCTCTTGTCTTTTCATTCATTTTGTTTCTTCTACAATTATACTCAATATGCGAATATTTACATATCCCTATTGAAGACTCTTGCTCAGGCATATATGCGTTTGGTCAACACCAACAGAGCCCACCTGTGATTTATACTGCATCTATACTGAACAGACCTTAGTTACAGATTCTGTGAAGAGCGTGTTATCAAAGTCAGTACATTCAAACCCTCGGTCACGATGACTTGTGCTATTACAGCTATCGACATCTACCCAATTTCACTCACAAGGTTTGTAACAACCGGTACTTTTGCCGCACGCTAGGATCGCTCCTTCCAAATTGACCATGGTGAGATTCGAACCCGGGCCTCATGGCCAGGAAGCGAACGTTATAACCACTCGGCCCCGTGCGCAAATAAATAATAGCATACTATATATACGCAAAAATTATGCAGTTTATTGTATTTAAAAGTGAACAGTAATTTTTGTCAATAAAGTGCTCATTAGACGAAAATTGACTCACATCAAAGTTTCGCTCTAAGTCGACTTTCGATAAATTTCGATAACATTCAACATTTTTGATACAATAATATTTATACATATAAACTTTGTTCATATCAATCTTTCTCAATCTGCTAATATATCTTTCACTCTCTATCTTTATCTATCTCACTATCTATCTACATCCTTCTCTTCTTTCTCTTCTCTCTCTCTCTCTCTCTCTCTCTCTGTATATATATATATATATATATATATATATATATATATATATATATATATTGTTATCCAAAGACAGATTATTTCGCAGTATCACTGCTCATTAGTGTGACTAGACGTAGATAGGGGTCGAAACCCGGCTGAATTGGCGTCAGTCGAAGAATCTACCCCTAAGCCGTTGGGATGAAAGTGTATTGAAGCGTATTCATTTTTTAGATAAACACGCCAGAGAGAACTCGTTTTTCAAATTTTTGTCTTGGTTGAAAGGAAGTCGTTATTTTCCAAACCTAACAAATGAGTAGAAACATACGACATAAGTAAAAGACGAAAAGATAACCTATTTTGGAAAGCTTCCTTTTTTTTTCTATTTTCTAATATTTAACACAAATAGTTTGTGGAGTGTGTCTCTTCAAAAAACAAAAAATCGCTTTTGACCTTGTTTGCTGTTCTTAAAACAGATGGCATAATATTTTCGAAAAACTGTCTTTGCCGATAAAATATAATGTTCTGGAAATGTTTTACTTTCTCTCTCCAGTGTCTGATCATATTTTAGAGTCTACCTTGTGAAATGTCTGATTCTGACAGGCAAATTTAAACCACTTTATTTTAAACTAACTTTTAAATGAAGTATTACCGTGATATTGCTATGACTTACTTTTATTTTAATCTTCTCTTACGAGACGTTCGGCTTTTTTACGATTGTTACGTAAACAGTTTTCATCAAGAAAAAGTAATGTAAAATAAATGAAAAAAAAGTGGACTGAAAAAATTAATAATGACTATGCCTCATCTAATAAATTCAGAAAACTTGAGATTTTATATATATATATATATATATATATATATATATATATATATATATATATATTATTTTTATAATATATTATAATAAAAACATTTACATCGCAACAAAATGTTTTTTATCACAAGTCATCGACCATCGCCTGCAAAGTAGAATCGTAGTATTGAAACAGCTTTTTGTAGCGATGTAAAACGTCTTTATTATATATATATATATATATATATATATATATATATATATATATATATCTTATTATTATATTCTATTAATACTATAAATACTATATTTTGCTCTAATTTCTATTGAGCCCTTTTTTTAAAAAGAAAAGTAATCCATCTGTTCTTTCTCACACACATATATATATATATATATATGTGTGTGTGTGTGTGTGTGTGTGTGTACTGGTTCCATGTAACTTGGGAAGTATGTGTGTGTACGTATGTGTGGGGAGTATGTGTGTATGTGTACAAATGTGTCTACTAATTCCTCGTAGTGAGACAGTGTGTATGTATGGAGAGGGAATATACACATATATACACGCATGCTGAGAGAAACACACGGAAATGGAGATAGATCTAAGAACACACAAGGGGTCATTAAAACATTAAAAGATAAGATACCGATAAGTAATTAATCATTTCTCTCGGACCAATCTTAATTGTTGTATATACCCTTTGCGCAGAACGCTTTACTGCCAAATCAAGAAAGACATTCGGATTACTAACACACACAAAAAAAGAGAATGTCTCATATCGAGAATATTTAACATCGAAAAACTTAAAGGAGAAAAAAATGAATTATTTTTAATGTCCACCCTTGTACCTGACGACGGTCGCGAGACCAGAAACACGTGTAGTAAAATTATGGAAAATAAAGCATAATATTTTTTTTTAAATCCACATGACAACGAAAAACGTTTGCGGTATCTATCTTCCTTTTAATATACACACTTTTCTCTCGTTGGAACTACTATAACCTCTTCCTTTTAAATATACATATATATATATATATATATATATATATATATATATATATATATATATATATATTAGTAGTAGTAGTATTAGTAGTAGTAGTAGTAGTAGTACGATCCGCTTAGGTGAAAACTTGGTAGGTTTGTATGGCTCTCTAGGTTTATATATATATATATATATATATATATATATATATATATATATATATATATATCATCATCATCATCATCCACAAACAAACTGTTTCGAATTTCCTCTGTGTAGCTTCAAGCCGGAACCTAAACCCGACTGATATGATGTCAGTCGGAGATTCTAACCCCTAGGCTATCAACACTCGACAGAAAGAAAAAGGTAAAACACACACACCCACAATATAACAATATATGTGTGTGTGTGTGTGTGTATAGAGCCATTATGGATAGGAATCCGCTAAGATGGTAGAATAAAGAACGAATAGAAAATAGACATAGCTTTAAGTTCACCAATGCCAGCCTCATTATCAAAGAACATAGCACTTTAAAGAGAAAATATCATGAAGACATTTATAGCAATACTACCAAATATCAACACACGTTTAAAAAATACGTTAATTCACAATTTTTCTACAGATCCATTATTTATGAATCTAACTTATGTCTTTCTAAAACATAAAAATCAATGAAAGTCTATACAAAATACGCACGAGATATGCTTTAATGAAAAATCAAACCCAAACATTTTTTTTTCAAAACACCCTGCTGTCTCTCACTAACTTTTACACATTTTTCGTCCAGAATTTTCACACATATATTTTAATATTATCTGTTACTTCATTACACGTGACATGCAAATAACCAATTAGAAATAACCAAACACAATATACCTTAATCTGCATCTTTTTTTATCTTTTTATCAGTGTTATCATTTCTATCTTGATCTCTGACGAAGCTTTAATAATGTGAAACCTGTTTCCTACTTGTTCTTTATCCTCTCATATGTAAAAGCTGCCTACTCGTTTCCGAGTATACTCACCTGCTACTTTGCTAATTCCAGCTGCAAGCGCCTGTTCTGCAATATTTATATTAGAGCCTACCCGCGATTTAAGCAACTGCTGAGCGGCCCTTGCTACAGTTTAGAGATGAAAGTGCATTATCTGGTGTAATGACCGGTTGAACAAGACCAGATCAGTCAAACTGATGACTCATGATTTGGTGTCGACACATCCATCCATTCGCTTCCAAAAAGTTTTGTCGGTTCCGTTTCGTTCATATGTTTTGGTTCAATCCGTTGTAGGGTTTAAGGTCTTTCGAAATGGCTCTTCGCAATGTTTGAAACGTTTATCCAGGTCAATATTAGCAAGTAGTCTCTTTCTTAGCAAATCGACAATGGTGAGTTTCAAAATCTAATTTTGTCGTTGGAATGATAACATTTTAACCATTCAGCCGCACGTCCATAGTGAGTTTCCAAGCGTAGCTTAGATGTGGTACAAGGCCGAAATTAGGGGGTACCCAGTGAGGATCGAACTCACTACTCAGTCGTAATTGTTCTAGCGAGACAAGTTTGCTAACCATTACACAACATCTAGGTGCCCCAGCTGCACGGTCATAGACTCAAGATAATCAAGTCTATTTGTTTGAGTTATAAACAGTCCAAAATTGCAGATAATAATAGCTCTATGAATAAACTTGACGTTTTTTTATTAGATTTCGTAGCCTAATTTGAAAAGCACAGCTTCGTTTGGGCTGATTGCCAGCCATCACGATTCTCCTGGAATAGATATTGCACTCAAATTTCACACTGCTTCAATCGGCTTCAGCAGAATTGAGTGCCAATTTAAAGGCAAATAAAAAAATGTAGCCGGACTTATTTCCCAAATAACATATTTTCATTGTGATAAAATAAAGTTTATAATTTATAAAAATGAATTGAAAAGCAAAACAGAAAAATAACAAAAATCAAGATCTTATTATCTTTTGATCTTTTATAAGATCTCGATTTAATAGCATTAAATCCTGTACCATCATTAATTGGATACTTATGAAAACCTAAATTAAAATTTCGATTCGCAAATCCAAGCAGGTTATCGAGTACGAAGATAAATTCGTGAAGAATGCCGAAACGCTGTGAATAGATCAACGAAATGAGTAGGTTCGTCCGAATAAGAAAGCATATGATAATTGATATCTGTTAATTAAATTATATCAGATTATTCACAGCTAAAAAAATTCAGAGATAGATAGATAGATAGATAGATAGATAGATAGATATTAGGAATAGGAATAGGCTGGGATAGATAGATAGATAGATAGATAGATAGATAGATAGATAGATAGATAGATAGATAGATAGATAGATAGATAGATAGAATTGCATTACTAGCAAATACTTCGTAGCAGGAAAAATACAAAAATGTTTCGGAGATTAAAGTCTATAACATCGACTTTTGAGAAACGACAGTTTGGAACCTTTCTCCCTAGACAGCGGGAAATAGAAAACAAACCGGAAAAAAAGAATTTATACATGAACAAATACGTTGTCCTGTATTGATTGATAGTTCGGCGCATTATTCTGACACACACAAAAAAAAAATGAATTCCTACACGCACAGAGCCAAAATACAGGTCAGGATACACAACAATTTTTCAAATTGCTGGTGAGGCAGTCCGAATGGAGAAACAACACAAAAACTTTTCAATTGTTTTTATCGAAATAGCAAAAATTGTCTGAAATGCCCAAATGCGAGGAGACTTTTGTTGGTCATCGAAATTTATCCAAGTTACGCAGATCAGGTGCATGCTGGAAATGGCGTTCTCCATTTTTCGACTAAAACAGCCGACTTCAGTTGTCGGCAATTAAACAAATCTTAGCAATTTTGATCAGGGAAGAAGCTAATAATTTATAGGACAGCAAATTCCGAGATAATTCCGAGAGACAACGTCGCAGGCCTGTCTTAGAATAGCACAATTAAATCTATGACGAAACAAGAATCCACGAAAGAGGCATGTTGTTTTTAGTTACATAACACCAAGGGAACGACCATGACTATTCGGTTAGCGTGTTTGAATGACTAAAGTCTGAAATAAGAGTCTGAGAAGGTGTGATTTTGTTTGTGAACTTCTGCGTCCACTGGTGATACACAATGTTTAAATTCTTCCTGGAAATCCATCCTTTCTTATGACATCATCGAAGTTGACAATGTTAGCGTGTGGGCGGAATTAAGTCTTTGATCCTGATTTAGACCAGGGGGACAATAGGAAATATTCTAAAATCTTTGTTCTTTTCTCTCTTTCGAAATGAGTTCAGTAGAAGGTACTATGAACTTGGAGAGATCGTGGCTGCTCGGATTTGGTGCAGCCTTCTCGCTATATCGACTGAGTTTTGAATTTTTAGATTATACTGAATTCTTAGATTCAGATTTTCATGATGTAGCTTAATCAATCTAGAGGCTAGTTTAGATTAAACGGGATAAACGTTGGATATCTGGATATTGGAGATTCAATAAGGATTCAAGAAGGATTTTCAGGATTAGATAATATTAAATCGGAACTGATTTACAATTTGGAACAAATGTTGGAAAAACTTGAAAAATAGAATTAAATCATTTACTGTCGATTTTTTAAGCATTTCACCCCAAGTAAGGTGGGAGTGCCACTGGCACGCAAGAGGTTACAGACAATGAGAGTAGGAGAAAAGAGGGTTGTTTGAGGAAAGTATATAGAGAAGGACAGGGATCAAGGATCAAAGCATCAGAAGATGTCGATTGGCATTACATTTGAATATTTGAAGATTATAGCTATCAGGGAAGCTAGTAAGAGGAAGGGAATTCCACTGTCGGGAAGGGTGATAGAAGAATCTGTTGGAGTAGAAGATGCGGTTAACCGCTTCGACAGTGAAAGTAGCTCGTCAGAGCAGTTGCCATGAAAATATTTGTAGAAAAGACAAAAAGATGTCTGTGAGAAAGTGACTGTAGACGAGATGCCATATCACGACCTATCATATTGCATATCCGTCTCTGGATTTTGTCGAGTAGCTCGAGATGAACAGCGGGAGCACCAGATCATATATAGCAACAGTATTGACTGTAAGGACGAATGGTTGATTTGTAGATTTGAAGGATGGACTCGGACGAGAAAAAACCTTCTGGCGCGACACAGAGAAGCAACTTTCCTTGCGGTAGATGAAGCTGTTGATTCAATGTAGATGTTCCATCTCAGGTCATTGGAAAACGTGAGACCAAACAGGTGCATAGAGACGCTCTTGTGGAGTTAGGCATTAGCCATTCTGTTAGAAGGAATTGAGGATTCTCTATGGTTGGTAAATGAGAGCAGATTCGTTTTGGATGCATTAAAGTTTAGAAGCCATTTCCTATCACAGTCACGACTATATTGGAGGTCCTAGTCGTTGAATCAGTCTAGGTGCATTTCTGGTGCAGTCGGTGATTGCATCTTTGGTAAATGGGGCTGTAAACACGAGAGATGCAAGTGAAGTACCTATTATCATTGTTTAGAAAGTAGCATCAATAACCGGTATTTAGAGCTGAATTAAAAATAACGTCTATCGATGAACTCCTCGCCAGATTGATCATTTGAGGCGCAAGCTGAATCGGCAAAAATTAAATCTTGTTCAAAATATAGAATTTGCATGTTTCAGAGATAGTTTGGTTGTCTTACAGTTCAGTTGGACTCTTGCTTGAAAAGAAAAAAAGGTTGTTTCGGAGTTAACTCAACATGAGGATATCAATAACACAAACGAAGTCCATCAAGATTTGACTTTTTCTTCTCCTATCCATACTGATGTCTTCTATAAGCATCAGCTTCAAGTTAAGATCAGGCTGGATATTGATGTAATGGAATAACCAGTCACCTCCATAAATGATTACACTATAGGTAGTAAGTACCTATAAAGTCTACGAGTGACTGGAGGAAGAGTGAGAGAGAGAGAGAATAGCGCTCTCTCCTGTTCTTCACTGTCGAACACTTTGCCTTGAGCAGAGAGGAACCCCGATGAGGCTTTGCCGAAGGGAAAAGTTTTGTCCGGAGAGGTAGACAGACCCTGAACCCGCTTATGCGGGTTCTAAGGGAATATTTTCGGACTCGGAGAAACCACGATAAACTCGGCCTTGTGCCGCATACACCCTCCTGGGGGAGGGGGGGGGCTGTTAAATATTAAGAGAGAGAAGACGCAATCAGGTCTGACCTTCCAATTAGTGGCATTTACTACTAGATTGACCTGTGTATATAAATGTACCGCATTTCATATTGTACTGGTTGTGTATAATCAACCTTTCTTCTATTATCCACCTGGTGTTAAGTATTTATTCCCTTAGCACGGAATATAAAGAGAATACCTTCAGCAAATTTTGACTGAAGGTGGTTGATTGCTGTACGATTATGTCGTATGGGGTGTGATAATTTAAAGTGAGATAATTGGCCCAAAATGATTTTATGCTTATGAAAAAGACTTGTCCTCCTAGACTGCGTAAAGGCAGGGTGAAATTCTTTTTTATTTTGTTTAGTTAATTCAGGGCATGTAAAGTCATTGGTCCCTTTTATGTTTTTAAACTCCCCCACATTTCTGTTTATCACTTAGCCCTTCCTCTCTATGTTTCATTGTTTAGCAAGGAGAATCAATTAATCTGAATTAAAAAGAATGTCTACCGAAGCAGCAAATATGGCTGCAGGTGTGTGTGAAGAAAAACCTTGGAGAGTTACCAATTGGCAGATCACTAGTGTCACATTGGCGGATTAACAACTTTTGACTACAAATGAAAGAATTCGTGAAGAATTTCATGATTTCGACCCTTCACCAAGAAAATCGATTTCTGCGTCTGTTTACATCGCGACAAGGAAGGGGGGCTAAAGGCGAGGGTCCCATAACAAAGGATAACTTGTTGAATGTGTTGAAATAGCCCTGGATAGACAAATCTCTAGGCATTGATGGATTTCTTAACACATTATGCTTCACGAAATTGAACGGTTGTCCGATTTCTGGCACAGATCAACTATTGAATGAAGCAGGGGGGCGTATGCTTCTCCAGAGTGGCAACAAAAGTTGATACTTCATAAAAAAATATCAGTGATAGGATTAGTCTATTTCGGGATTTAACTATGTTAAATATAGAATTAAAGATTTGCGCCAAGGTCTTAACAGGCCGATTACAGATTGTGTAGAATGGTCTAATCGTCACTATGAAGGACGGGAATATCCATACGTTAGGTTCGCATGAACACATAGTCGACGACCAATGCTTCCGATAAAATCTGTCTTATAAGCTGCCTGTTTCAGGTTAGACATTCGCGTCTTGATATAAGTGGTATATGCGTTCGCGTCGTGTTGCTGGAAGTGAACGGAATATAATTGGAAGCTTCCATTTTGTTTAGGCCTATTCATTTGTTGTCGGCATTCACACTGGTTGTCCGCCTCTTTGTTGAAAATCTTCCAAAACACAGTCTTTCGCGGAATTACATCCCATGCTTCTAGAATTAGTTCTAGAACCTTTGCCAAATAGTTTTCTAATGATGAAGACGTTTAAACACATTTAATGACCACTGTGGAGATTTAGACAGTGATGAAAGACACTAGATTGTGTGAGAAATGAACATGAACCAGAATTAGCTATAATTAGCCTATTGGCTTGCATCTGCGCTCGTGATAACATTATCCTCTCCCTAACCCACAGAGTTACTAGCTGAGCAAGAGAGCCGTCTAAAAATACGAAATAACAAAATTCGTCAGCATATCTTATGAACCTTCTCCCTAGGTTGAATGTGTGTCCAGCATGACGATGACAACAATTCCTTTTAAAAAGATAAGAAGAAAAACTAAGAAGAAATGGATTTGCCTTAAAACGAGCGTTTCTTCTATGACCTGCGTTGATGGACTGTACTTGTCTTTTGTCTCGATTGAAAACAGGATATCTCTGACACCCGACCGGTGTCGAGAAAGGCATTATGATGCATACTGGTAAGTGGACAAACGAGATGATTCGATCGGGGAGTTTGAAGAAAACTATGGTCTTCCGCAGCCTGTTGCACTGTCTCAATAACAATGATGAACTCCTCATCAGGGTAGTCATTAGAGACCCGCCCTGTGTAGGTAAATATTCTTTCGTTGCCCGGGTGGTTGGTTCCCAAGTTGTTTATGAAGTACACCTTCTATCACTGCATCGCCATACACATGCTATTCAAGCTTGTTGAAGAGTACATGTTTTGCATAGTTCAAAGAGAGTGTTGTTACCATGCAGGTCAGTTTCTTTTTACATGAATGAAGGCCTCGTGTTGAGAAGTATTCCGGTGTTTACTCAGCCTGATACGAACGATGATATGGATGAGGCGAATGAAGTCCATCAGGATTTGTCTGTTTCACCCTTCTTGAAACTTCAGCTTCAAGTTAACATCAGACTGCCATCGGTAGACTTTGACAGAAGATGTGTGAATGCTGTGTTATTGTATCGTATGTGGTGTATTAATATAAAATGACATTTTGAAATAACGAGCATAGGAATTGATTTTATGCTTCTGAAAAGGTTTACCCCCCCCCCAGACTGCGTTAAGGTCGAGTAGAGTTGTTTTGGTTTTCACAAGTTAACTTGTTAGGGAATGTATTTTTATTGGCCCCTTTTATTTTTTTATTTTTTTTAATTCAGACATTTCTGTTTCTCACTTAGCCTTTCCTCTCTTTTTAGATGATAGAAAATTAAATTCTCAGCCTATGGGAACATATCTCGGTTCATTTCTTTTTGTTTTCTTTTTTTTTCTTTTTTTGTTATTCTCATTTTTTGACCTGATAATCTATTTTTATGCTGTATTCGAATTTTTGACTACAGATAGGAAGGTATTTTTTTAAAATATATTTTCTTTCGTTTAAATCATCGGAGGAATTTTTTAATATCAATAAATGAAGCAGTTGATTATTTATCTTTCCCATCCGAAATTGTAAATATAGATTTCATTGGAGTTTTCATTACACCTGTTTTCTTCTTGATTCTTCTTCTTTTTCTTCTTTTCCCTCTTCTTGTTGTTTGTTTTCTTCTTCTTCATCTTCTTCTTTTTCCTCTTCTTGTTCTTGTTCGTTCTTCTTCTTCTTCTTCTTCTTCTTCTTCTGTGATGTAACTCTTCAGAACATAGACAATCATACTTATGCAAAACTTCCTATCATCTGTAGCTGCTAAGTATGATTTGTCCCTTCCAGTTCCTCTAACCATTTACACAACATTTACGGCATATTAACCCCAATGGGTTATTTAATGCCGACAAAATTTTTATTGCTGGTAATATTTTTTCTTCCAAAAAGATCTATTTCTGGTAAAAAAAATTTTCTTCAAAACTCTATTTCTGTTAATAATTTTCCTTCAAATATGTATATCTGGTAATATTTTTTCAAACATGTATTACTGGTTATAATTTTTTACAAAAATGTTTTGCTGGTACTAAAACCTGTTTTTACACGTTTTGACCCCGGTTTGGGGGGTAGCTATTTGCCCATAACTGAGACCCTAAAAGGAGCTAACACCCCGTGTTAGAGTGAACCTGGGAAGACCAGCACGATCCACAAGACCTCCTGATCAGAGTCCTTGCTGCTGGATGTAGTTTATCGTCTTACCCAGGCCACGGATGTTGTTTATAGTCATACCCAGAACGTAGATCGTTAGGTACATTCCTCTCTGTCCTTTTCGCCCTCACTATGTTGTCTGTGTGTCAAATTTCCTCATTATATGGTCTAGAAATTATTTACTATATCTTTCTTAGTCTACATATAAGCGCCATTTTTGTTTGCATTCCCCTTAAAACTACTTCCTTACATATATTTGTCTTTCTTTCCCTCTTTTCTTTCTCCCTTTTAACATTAAACCTTTTTTCTTTTTCTCTTTTTTCTCCTTTTCCTTGTGTCTGAATAAATTGAACTCTATTTATTAATGAAAAACTTGTCTGAAGAGATGGACATAAATGGAAATAAATTTATTACCACCTGACCTGATGGATTTTTAAGGATTCTGTATTCATTATATATATATATAGAGAGAGAGAGAGACAGACAGACAGACAGACAGACATAGACAGAGAGAAAGAGAGAGAGAGAATCGATGTATTCAATTTTTTAATCCGACATATCTTTATTACTTCAAATGTTTTAATGGCTACACGTATTTGAGTAGACTCTTCGTTTATTGAAAACACCATTTCGTCTACAGGTTTGCATACTCGAGAAAACTTGCCGTTCGGATACGAAACTAAGCAGGTATGAAACTGAACTGATCACCTAGAAATAGCTGTCTGGCACAAGGGCATACTCTTGGGATACCTGTAATAGATCGAACTAGTGAAGTGGTTTGTAAGAGGAGTTTGCGACCTACAATTCTATCGTAAGTACTATCACAAAGTATTCAGAGGCGAGTGCTTCTGTCAAAATCTGTCCACCATTGTCTGCTTCTAAATCCAGCTGAATTCTTGTAAGTATAAGTCTATGCATTTTAAATTTCAGACATTTAATGAAAAGTCACTTTTATGTGTCGAAGATGGAGAAAAACCTGTTTCCCAAGTGCATAAAGTTCATGTTATGTTAAAGCCAATGTTCCCCACTAAGTAAGCAGGTCACGAGTTAATTACTGACTCTCGCATGTCTTTGAGGTTAGGGTGAATTGATTACAGCCAGAGGATCTTCGCTTTCAGAAAAAGATAATCATCTCGTAAGATTTTAGCGAGCATTCACAACTGCTGCTGGCCGTTTGGACACTTTTCCACGTGCTTCAAAGTCCTTTTATAAGTAGGCACAAGATCAAAATGATAAAAAAAAATGGAAAATCGGTAAAAGTGAAAGAATCTGCATATATGATTAACGTATGTATATCTATATATAAGATTATGTAACCTCATTTAGCCCACCCGTTCATCCGTTACATACATTGAATGATCCAAATCAAACGTTGGAAAGATGTGCAAACAATGAAGGGGATACAAAGTATAGTTCGTTTTACTAGAGTGCGTTTATTCATTTTTTGGAAAAATTATTTTTTTTTTAACATACAAAATACCCCACTAAACATATTTACTGATTAAAATAGCAAATACTTATTTAATATAAATGCAATATTTTTTTGTTTCTTTTTTTTGTGTTTTTTTTTTGTTGTTGTTGTTTTGTCTTGTTTTGTTTTTGTATATCTTTCCTTTAAATTTTTATATATACAATAATCCAGTTTCCAGTTTGTCCTGCGAAAAAAATCGCTTCAAAAAGTTGCAATTTTGTTAGAATCTCGACAAAAATTCTAGAATATATTAAAAATGGCATGAAAATTAGTACACAACACAAAAGGAAATAAATTCTAACAGGTTGGAACTACGCTTTCAAAATCATGACAGGAGACGTGAACAAAAAAAGAAGAAATTCCATGATGAAAATAGATAAAGTTCTCCTAGTCTATTTTGTTCTTTGGTATTCACAACTAGTACAAGACCTGGATATTCATTTCTGTAACTGTTGGAATGTGGTCTTCTGTGTTAAATACCAGGACAAATTAGGCTCTGTAGTCGTGGTTGGTAACCAGTCCTACTGAAATCAGGTCGTCTGATAATTATACCAAAATGAAACCTCACATCTCATTCTATTGCAGCTATAGTGAACTATATGAAAAATTATTTTCCAACACCCAACCTCTTTCTCACGGACGAAATGTCGCAAGCCTCTCGCTGCTCTATCGCTATTTCCATTGAAATTGTTCAGAGGATTTACATTCCTTAGTTCCACAAGTTCTAAACTTTAAGGCTAAGACTCGCCATGCCACGCCCATTGTAGCGAACCATCCACATTCCATTTGTATTCCATTGGTGAGATGTAAGTTCCACTCGAGCGGCTTCTTCACACGAATCGCTGTTTTGTGGAACCGACTCACAAGATGATACTTCCTCGATCACTACAATCAAATCAAATCTAGGATTAACCTGTTCAAGTCTAGGGTTAACCGCCCTCTTCCCTACATATCCCCATAAACTGTACTTCTTACTCTGTAACCCTCTATCTCAAGTGGCTCTCGAGGCTTGTAAAGATGGAACACCATTGTAAAAAAAAAAGTATTGTAGAGTAGACAAAGCGTATGCTTCAATTTGAATAATTAGATAATTCTCTTGTTAGCAGAGAACTGTCTTTATCTGCTACACTGTCCGTGAAGCTCTTTTGAGGTGTGCCCAGTGCAGCCATTAAAAAGATTATGAAGTTCTCAACTGTGGTGCAATTCTAAAGATAATACACTTTTGGGATGGAGGAAGAAAATTGGACCACGCCTCAAATAGTAGAATATTAAACGTTTAATGGTCTTAACAAATCATTGGACAGGAAATAAGCAAGAATTCAACACATGGGATTTTCTATTTGATTTTACTCAATGCTTTGTCCTTGTGTGTGAATATTTTTTTTTTAACAGAAAGAGTCAATATGATTTATAACAGTGGTAATCGCCTCAAATAGTTAATTACTTCCAAAGTTCTAATCTGACGTGGCCCAGATTATCAGCCTTATGAACTTGTTCTCAAATAATTTTTGGTAGTCAAGAGCATTGTCTTATTGAAAAATAGCATGCGATCATTTATCCTTAGAAAACAACTTTTCATTTGCAGGAAATAAGCCTTTCTGCAATATTCTTCTGTATTCCGAAGCGTTAATTGACTTTTCACCTCACTAGCACCAACAGTTGAAAAAACTTCTCACATCATAACGTGTCTTCCTCTATGTTTAGCTGTGATAGAGATGGCTTAACTATTGTTTTCCTCCCCAGATTTTCGAAGAAAATATTTTGAGAATCATCGAACCAAATAATGATGCTAAACCACTGTGAATCAAACTACATTTTCTGCCAAGAACTTTTCTTGGTCTTTGATAAACATTGTTGTCGCAGATAAACATCTCAGTCATTTTAACGCATCTTCTGGACACAAAACCAAGATTAGATAATCTTGCTAGTTATTGTTTTTTTTCTGGAGAGGATCATGTTTTCTGAACTCTTATTTTCTTGAGGTCTGCTTACAATTTTGTTAGGTTATTTTCCTTCTCTTTGAGAACTGTATGATTCAGCAGGTGGTCACCTCTGCAAGATTAGGATACCTTTTTTGGCAACATCACCTGTTATTTCAGAATTTTAACTTTCTTTTGCTTTTAAGTTCTTGCGATTTTAGAATAAATACACAATTAGTTTCTTGCAAACAAGCTACGTTATCCATGAAAACAACTATTGTAAAATATTTTTCTTTAAAATGAGACTCAATCCTGACAGCATTTTTTGAGCTTTAAAAGTTTAATAATTTGCGATTTTGTCAAAATAAGTCCAGGAGATATTAATCCTTTTTATTTCAGATTCCAGTAACATGAGCGTAGATTATTGCCTTAAAGGTGTAGATACCATCTGCGCCTGCATGTCCGTATATATGCATATCAGTTGAAAGATTCAGTTTAGGAACTTAGAATCACTTTGATCACTAGAATTTCATTCTAGTTATCAGGGAAAGCTTTATAGTACAGCTCTATATAATATATAATTTACTGTAGCTTTACAAATTACATATTGACAAGATGCATAGCACAAGGACATTATTATTAAATCATTCTACCCTCAAATAAAACCTTCATTCGCTTCAAAGGGAAATTATACTGAACAATTTAGCTATATATTATAATGTAATTATATTATTACAGTGCAGTAAATTTTGTGGGATTTTCAATAAACAATTCAAATTTAGACATTTTGTCTTATAATTTCTACCCAGTAGTATTATGGTTTATGTTCACTTTTATATATTTTTCGTTTTTATTAATTATGATCCATTAAATCTAATGCATTGAGTAAACCTTTTTGTAATGTTTACAATTTTTTTACATAGAGTTTACTTATAAAATGCATTAAAATCAAAAGGTGATTACGAAGATAAGAAAAAAGCACTGTAATCGTTGTGTTAAGAAACGAACTCCCAAGTTTGTTGGTGGGATCCTCAGACTCAACACGGAGGTCTATATCAATTACCTTGAATAGGTAGTGCTAGGTCAATAGGGTGGCTGTTGGAAGACGCTATTAAGATAGTATTAAGCTTATATAAGTTGGCATAGAGGGTGGTGAGGGATGGTATGAGAGACATGGTCGAGTTTAGAGAGGGAAGGGATAATACTGCCCGTCAAAAGTGTAAATTTTAACTTCATTTTTCGTTTCACCTTTTGAAAATGAAGTCGGAAGACCCAGAGAAAAATAAAATTCTCTGGTGAAATAAATTATTACAATGGACACCTAAAGTGGTCTGTTTTTCTTTAAATTAAATAATTCGCTCTGAATTAACATTGAGTTCTCAGCATTTCATCCTCCTTGGGATTACCCATATGGATTAACAAGATTTTCGTTACGTAAATATATATATATATATATATATATATATATATATATATATATGGTGCGATGGATAAATTGCTGCTATTTATTAATTTCGCGAATACGCGTTGTTTGTTTTTCATTTTGTCGACTGCACATTTGTTATGCCATAGTACCTATTCTATTGTAATGGACTCTCCCATAGATAATAAGTAGGAGTAGCAGTGGCAAGTCTGGCAGAACGATGTTGAGCGCATCAGTCGAGATTCGGACATTTGAAGTACCAACCATCACAACTAGATTGCTGCGCCATTGACTCTTATTTTCCAAGTTCCTAACGTTTTGTACGTCGGACCTAATTTAGGACGACTTATTAGAAATACAAGCCTCCACTGTGAAAATACTCCACAACAACATTATAGTAGGGTCAGTTGGGCACCGTCTGTAAGAAAGAAAGCACCATGATGCAATTCACTCCGCCAGAAATTTGGAAACGGCATGCATCACTGCTTGGCATTTACGGCGGAAGCTCCAATATGAACATTTCAGAGTTTTGGCGTGTCAATCTGAGGACAGTGCAGACGATTCGGAAAGTGTTGGATGATTATATCCAGACAACATCATGGTGTTTAGAGTGATCACTATTGATGGCGATGTTATCCTTCCATTCATCTTCCAACAGAGATCATCCTCAACGTGGCCTATATCAAGTGCCCTGAGGAGGTACTGCTACCCTAGGTCAAGAGGATGACTGCTGGAATACCCTATGTTTGGTAAACATGACTCTGCGCCATGCCGCACGTGCATGATAACGCAGTCATGACTTTCAGACAAGTTCTGCGACTAGATCACTCCTTATATCTGGACACTGACTATTCCCCAGACTGCAACCACTTGATTATTATGTGAGGGACGTAGTTGAGTGAGAGGCTACCCAAGCTCTTTGTAACACCAAAGATGAACTGAATGCAAGGATTATGTCTGCATTCACCAACTTGAACAAGGTGACCGTCCAGAAGAGATGCAGGAGATTCCAAAGTCTTCTGCAGACCGTGGTTGAAGCCAATGGCGATTGTATTGAATGCATTTACTCTTTAGTATTTCAAGATATTTTTGGTAAATATATCTGTTAAAATGAGATGTCAGTGTTATTTTCATTTTTGCATAATTTAGACGACAATTTATCCATCGCAACCCGCATAGTTCTAATATGTTTTATTGAAATGGACCGAAAAGGCCTGTCTTAAAGTTTATTACATATTTCCAATTTGCTTTTAAGCATTCACACATCCAGAACAAATTCATAAATAAGCTGTTGAAAGTTCGAAATAATTTCGTTTGAGTATTTCCGACCATTACTTATTATTACCATGACGCCATTTACATTCGGTACACGTAATTTAAATCGTTTAGAAATGAACAAATTCTAATTCGAATCCAGGCTGACCTGTTGGAGGACCACACCCTGATGAATCATGTTTTAACGGGTGTGGCCGTACTCACTACGCTTAGCCCATTGTGGGTTGGTGAGGCTATTTAACCGGGTGGATGGCCGTTGACCCTGAGAGGTTCATCAACCCTTTCGAAATATGCCAAAATGAAATTAATTAAAATGTTTCATTATTGTAACTGATAACATCAACTTTATTGATAATGACTAAAGCAACTTTGTAACTATTCGAATCATGCGATTATGAATCTTTTTTTTTTCTACTCTGGGTGAAAATTCACTGGTTAGCAACAAATCGATGAGTTGCCAGAAAGCGGTGAAGAAAGAATTCATTTATTAGCAACTTCGTGTAATTAACTGATCATCCCTGCATCCATATTTGGCTGCGAGAAAAAAGCAAACTTGTTGAAAGGACAGGTGCGAAGAATACTGCAACAATAGCCAGCATTATGGCTGCATTCCCCAGCTTCAACAAGGAGACCGTCCACAAGAGTTGCAGGAGATTCCGAAGTCATCTGAAGGCCGTAGTTAAAGATAATGGTGATTTTTTTTGAATAAATATAATCTTTAGTATTTCAAGATATTTTTGTGTAATTTTAGTAAATATATCTGTTAAAATGAGATGTCAGTGTTATTTTTATTTTTGTGTAATTTAGATGACCATTTATCCATCGCACACTGTGTATATATATATATATATATATGTGTGTGTGTGTGTGTGTGTGTGTGTGTATGTGTGTGTGTGTGTGTGTGTTTGTTTCACTAGTTCCCTGTCATTTCACTGTCACTGCGTCGTAGCTTGACATTTTGTGCCATAAATGTGACTTCATGTGTTAATCTCTGAGGTGAAATGATTGAATTCGATCTTCATTGTGGACTCTCCAAACAAGCCCTTTTATCCTCAATATCAATATTTTCGAAACTTTTGTGAGCTGAAACGTTCACATGTTTCTTACAAACTCCCTTAACCTATGTTCAGTATAATAGCTACGGTTTTTAATGTGATTTTTAATCAAAGTAGATCCTCTTTTCGTGGCTCAAAATAGTGACGTAATCAAATCATTTGTACATAGTCTGCAAAGCATTTGCGACACATCTTACTAGCCAACCATTTGACGCAATCATCTCTCCGTTTGTCCAATGAAATGCTTCCAAATTGTCCGTCATTTACACTGTTTTGTTTAGACACAGAATTACAGCAAAATCTTTAAAGTACGCAATGACCTTTGTCGTCGTTGTACAATGTTTGTATTTGTCGATTGTTGATTCGTTTATTTGTTTATTTTTCTGGATAAATTCAAATATCACTGAATGTCAAATGCGACTGATATTGCAGTAACGAGAATAACAAGATGCAAGATTTGCTTTGAGAATTGAAGTTCTTCATTTTGTCTGACGGACAAATTAGAAAGGTCACGGGACCACATCGCAAAATTTATCAACAGAAAGGAAGAAAACCAGACAAATACTTTGAGCTGATCAAAATGGCATTAGACGCGTTTCGATTTAATTAACTTCGTTCGAAGCAACACATCGACTTTAGTTACTTTCCCAACACCACATCTCTCTGTCTACAAATATTTCTGATAAGATTTACTCTTTGCCGTTTGGACTATGAAATTAAGCATAGTACTAGATTGGCAGATAGGTCTCATTGTTTTACAGTTGAAATTGCTAGATGTAACAGTAAGTTCTATGTTTTTCTCTCGCACTTCTCGTTTGTAGAATTCTACTCTTGCTTTTTACTTTCCAGTCAAATTTGATCTTCAAAAATTTATATGCAGTGCCAATCGCCATCTTCAGTCTCAGTTTTTTTTTATTGTCCTCTCCCCTTGATAATATTTTTCTCGGAATTTTTCACTTTCAGTAACCACTTGCCTCTTAATGGATTTATCGCCTTGCTTGTGTTGATAGGATAAAAACTGCATTTGGATAAATAAAAAGCAACGTTTCCTGTCTTACAAAGAGAAAGATTATTTGATATGAATAAAACTTTAAAATTTCAGTCTCACTTCTGTATTTCGGTCTCAAGTTCCATAGTACACTTTCGTGTTGAAATTGAATAGAATTTTGTACTTTCCATTAGATTGTGACACTATAAAGGTTTACTGGTGTCAGTTGAAAGGAAGGTGGCACTATCGTGACTCTGGTGGTTTGGAATAAGGATTAAAAGGGTTCATGCGAAAAATTGGAACATTGGAAGGGTTGAAAACGTTAAACACGAAAACGTTAAAGTGAGAAACAGGAATTGAAATATGAAGCGAGGAAAAAAATGAAATTTTTTTTCTGATAAACAGATACTCCCATAATAATTGTTACGAGTCCCCAAAAAAGGCCGAAATGTAAAACATAGAAAATTTTAAAGTAAATACTTGTTTTTTAAAATTTGACTGTGTTGGTTAATTGAAGGTCATTGTCGACCGAGGACCAAATTTAAGTAAAACCAAAAATATAAAAAATGGAATTCAAAATTGGATCGAGTTTTGGATTTCGACAAACAAAATGAAATTCCTTAGAAATAATTTTTTAAAAGTGCTAACAGGAAAAATTACTGTTTGATTAAACGGCTGATTGTCGAGAAATGTGGAAACAAAGTTTATTGTTTTGAAATACCAGACCACTTTTTTTAAGGTCGATGTCATGTCTCCAGGGTTGGAAAGAATAATTAATTGAGGAATATATAATGAGCTTTGAGGAGTAGTGAGAGTTGGGCAAGATGCATATAAACCTAACGATCGGTTGTAGTCGGCAGTAGGAGCTGCCATTACAGAAGGCTGAAACGAATCAACAACGAATATGCGAGCTGTTGAATCCCAAGTAACCTATCGCAATTGTTACCCGACCTAACATCTCGTGTGGATGTTTAACCCTCTCCAAGTTTTAGAAATAAGAGAGTGTCACGATAGAAAGTTGAAAGGTTAATTTTGTTGTATCAACGATCGTTATCTGATATGACCAGACCGTATAGAATTCATTTCTCCAGAAAAAAAAGATCAGGAAAGACAGGTGGATTGTTATTAGGAATTTATTAAGGTTCATTTAACTCAGTGAAGATCGAAATCATTACAGTATTAATAGTTGTTCATGTAGCAAGTGATTCCCATCAAGTAAATTTATTAAGGTTCCATCATCTTAGTGAAGATCAAGATCATTACACTATTAATCGTTTCTCATGTATAATGGGATTCGCATCAAGTAAATTTATTAAGTGTTATGGTCCGGTTCCTTGTACCACTGTGATAGTCCAAGGTAGAACTAATAAAGAAGAACTCGAACACAGGTATGGAATAACACAGATATATTACAAACAGGAATATATACAGAGAAGTAGATGTGTTAGTATGAACAATCAGGTTTAGTAGAGAGGACAATGTAGTCTCGGCCAGTATCACTATTCCAATGTCTTGCAGTAATTGTCTGAACGCGACTCTGTTTCAGACTGCCTCTGACTCGACTCTTGACTCGACTCTTGACTCGACTTGAACTACTGACAATATTCAGTCACGCCCCCCACGAGGGTGTCATGTGGCACGAGGTCTTTTTAACGTGGGCATTCCCGAGCCATTAGGCTCGGCCAAAAAATAGCCCATTTGACCCCGTAAAAACGGTTTCAGGGCCGGTTTTACCACCCCGAAGGAGACTCCGCCCTTCGGCGTAGCCTCCTTCGGGTTCCTCCCGCCCGTAGGAAGAGAGTACAACCGAACAGTCGCTCAAGAGTTGAACGACTGACGATATTCGGTCACCCCCCGCCACGAGGGTGTCATGTGGCACAAGGCCTTTTTAACGTGGGCATTCCCGAGCCATTAGTCTCGGCCAAAAAATAGCCCATTTGAACCCATATAAACGGGTTCAGGGCCGGTTTTACCTCCCCAAAGGAGACTCCGTCCTTCGGCGTAGCCTCCTTCGGGTTCCTACGGCCCGTAGGAAGACAGTTTAACCGAACAGTCAGTTCAGAGTTGAACGACTGACAATATTCAGTTCCCCCCCCCACTGGGGCAACATGTGACACAAGGTCGGTTGTTTATTGTGGGTTTCCCGAGCGTGTGGGCTCGGCCCAAAAAATGCCCGTTTGAACCCGTATAAACGGGTTCAGGGCCGGTTTTACCTCCCCGAAGGACACTCCGCCCTTCGGCGTAGCCTCCTTCGGGTTCCTCTCCATCCGTAGGAAGAGAGTTGAACCGAACAGTCGCTCAAGAGTTGAACGACTGACGATATTCAGTCACCCGCCCCCCGCCACGAGTGTGTCATGTGGCACCAGGCCTTTTTAACGTGGGCAATTCCCAAGCTATTAGTCTCGGCGGAGCCTCCTTCGGGATCCTCCCGCCCGTAGGAAGAGAGTTCAAACCGAACAGTCGGTTCAGAGGTGAACGACTGACGATATTGAGTCACCCCCCCACGAGGGTGTCATGTGGCACAAGGCCTTTTTAACGTGGAAATTCCCGAGCCATTAGGCTCGGCCAAAAATAGCCCATTTGACCCCGCAAAACGGGTTCTGGGCCGGTTTACCTCCCCGAAGGAGACTCCGCCCCTCGGCGTAGCCTCCTTCGGGTTCCTCCTGCCCGTAGGAAGAGAGTTGAACCGCACAGTCAGTTCAGAGTTGAACGACTGACGATATTCAGTCACCCCCACACAAAAGGGTGTCATGTGGCACAAGGAACCCTTTTAACGCCTCCTTGGGCATTCCCGTAGGAAAGCCATTAGGCTCGGTCACACCCCCCAAAAATAGCCCATTTGAACCCGTCAAATAAACGGGTTCAGGGCCGGTTTTAATGGGCATTCCTGAGCCATTAGGCTCGGCAAAAAAATAGTTCCATTTGAACCCCCAGGGCCGGTTTTACCTCCCCAAGGAGACTCCGCCCTTCGGCGTAGCCTCCTTCGGGTTCCTCCCGCCCGTAGGAAGAGAGTTCAAACCAAGCAGTCTGTTCAGAGTTGATCGACTGACGATATTCAGTCACACCCCCCACGAGGGTGTCATGTGGCACAAGGCCTTTTTAACGTGGGCATTCCCGCCCGTAGGAAGAGAGTTGAACCGAACAGTCAGTTCAAAGGTGAACGAATGACTCCTTGCCTACTCCTGAGGCGCAGTATTTATTAAGTATGGAATAGTCGATTATTATTATTATGGGTAAGATCCCATAACATTAAGGTTCCTTCATCTTAGTGAAGATCGAGTTCATTACACTATTAATCAATGGTTATGTGTCATTCCCATCAAGTAAATTTATTAAGGTTTCCATCATCTCCGTAAAGATCCAGATCGTTACATCGTTGCTTTTGTATGTGTTTTCCATAAATTAAATCAGTTAATTTTCTTTCATCTTGGTGAAGATCGAGAACATTACACTGTTCATCGTTGCCCATGTAGAAAGTGATTCTCTTCATGCAATACGAGAGCTTTGAATTTTATTTCCGTCAGGTACCTTTGTTACGGTTTTTTGTGTATGTATTAGCTATATAACTAGTGAGCGAGTCAGAATGACTTATTTCCCTTTATAGTCTACCAATAGAAGATTAACCAATCAGGAGCCGCAGAACACTGTATCCGTCGTGTATAAAGGCGGCCATCTTTGTTTTCCTACCGGAAGGACCAGAGCCGACTTGACAGGCGAACACGACAGAAGAAAGAACTGCACTCTGCTGTGATATCCACAGCGAACCTGAACTAAGCTTTCCTACTGTCTCCGAAATATTCACTGCCAACCTCTGGATTCTATACTCGAAGACGACCGTCATGAAAATATCTAACAACCTTAACCTAAAATGATTTTACCTCTGTTGACCACATTATATACAGGGTTTACCATTAGATACACGAAAGGTTTGTACTTGTTTCAATTTAGCACATCAATACACCTCTAGAGGATTGGTCTAGAAGCTACCAATTGTAGACCCGGGCCTCAGTGGGTGATTCAACAAAAAGAAAATTATGTCAACTCAGCTGAAATTACACATACACAAGCCAATGTGATAACTTTATAAAAACTCGACCTAGGGGCAGCGAGACAGAATCGGAAAAGCACATATTTCGGTCGATGTTCATTTGAGTCTAGAATAAGTAATCATTTTACATATGAAAAATATAGTCATGTATTCTTATCAGATTAGTAACATCTCCAAATATTACAATCATATTTAGTAGTTTTATATAAAAGCATATAAATATTTCTTTTATTGCAATTGACCAAATAGTTCATTTAGTTTATTGATTAAAAATAAAACATTTTCTTTTCTCTTAACTTGTGTAAAAAAAACACGTAACGAAGTAAATGCTATAACCAAACCGGTGCAAATAAGTTTCACTTTTTGATTTGGATATTTTCAATATATTGTACCTCTTCCGCAATGGATAATATTGATTATTTTGAAATATAGAGTTTATTTGATTTCTATAAATCACTCTACATGGTAACATCATTCAGCGAGAAATATGCAGCATGAATCTTCACAAACCACTTTTGAAACGTTTGATAATTTACAGTACCTTCTCCATAAACTGATTTTTTCTCTAATCTCGTAAAATGTTGGTTATAATCTTTTTGAATCAGCAAATTAAAACGCTTTTTCGAATAAATTTAATTAAAACGAAATGCTTCTAATGCCATCTTGATCAGCTCAATGTATTTGTCTGGTTTTTCTTCTTTTTACTAATAAATTTTGCGATGAGGTCCCGTGACCTTTCTAATTTGTCCGCCAGACAAAATGAAGAATCTAAATTAACAAAGCAAATCTTGTATCTTGTTATTCCCGTTACTGCAATATCAATCGAATTTGACATTCAGTGATATTTGCATTTCTTCAGAAAAATAAAGAAACAAACTGTTAACCTTCAGGAGAACAGAATGGAATAGAATAGAATGAAAACAGCGAATCAAACTGAAGTCGACGTTTTAACAGAAAGCGGAAAATATGACACGGAAGTCCAAGAAGCACAGGAATAGCGAAAGACGCCTTCCAAAAGCTAAGCAAATTATTAAGAAACAGAAAAATATCGATAGGAACAAAAAGAAAAGTGCCGTATTGTAATATGAGTTCTTCTATATAGCAGTGAATACTGGAATACCTCCCCGCAGATGAAGAAGTGACTTGAAGCAACAGAAATATACTGTGAATACCATCGACCGAACATGTGCGACACTGAAATCCGGATGCGTATTGAGAAAGAGAAAGATGCTTTTCAAAAGCTAATCAAAGTATTAAAAAAGGAAACTTGTTAGAAACAAAGAAAAAAGTACTATACCGTTACTTAATATCAGTCCTCCTATATGGCAATGAATGCTGAACAACCTCCTACCAGATCGTGGAAGAAACTTAAAGCAACAGACATGTGATTCTACAGAAGGATACTGAGAATATAATGGGTCGAATATGTGAATAACGACGAAATTCTAGAGACAAATGTCGACACTTATATTTACCATCAAGAAGAGACAGTTGAAATTTCTAAAACACATAGTGAGGAAAGACAGCTTGAAAAATATGATACTCACAGGACAGATTGAAGGTAAGGGAGACTGAGGAAAGAAAGCAATGGATAACCTACCCGCGAGCTTAAAGGAATGGATGACGGGGCAGGGTTTGAGAGAGATAACAAAAAGACATTTATTAAGAGTTACAAAAGATAAGAAATTGTGGAGACCAATAATCATGTTACTAGCTCCCTACCAGAAACTAATGTCCGCTCAGCATATGTGCGGTATAAAGCAGGCGTCTGGACCAGCTATTGGCTTGAAGACCTACCAGCAGACGCACTGAAAATGATATTAGACAGCCATTAGATAGATAGATAGATAGATAGATAGATAGATAGATAGATATGATGTTAATAAACTTTATTTTAATGTTAATGCTTGGCTGCTTTGATCAAGCATTGTCAAAACAAATGAAATCTTTAAAGATAACCTTGTTATCCAAAACGTTGCGGTAAACTTGAAATATTCTATTTGGAAATACAAATTTAACCGTGAACAAATTAACAAGTGCGTTGCAAGGAAATATAATAAACTAAAATGTAAATAACTATTTAATCGAACCTCGAGTCGAGTTTAAAATGAGTTGCTAAGACACGCATGCGTATAACGAAGGGAAGAATTCCTCCAGGTGAGGACTTTAGCGTCCTTCTGCAGGTGAGTTATTACCTGGAGGTTTGTTCCCTACGAGTCCAGCAGTTGTTATTAATTTCGAGAATAATATGTAAATAAAAATAATAAATGAAAGAAATTAGTGAATACTATTAATGAAAAATATAATTTAGGTATTGTGTCCTGGGTATGACGATAAACTAGATCCGGCAGCAAGGCCTCTGAAAAATTGAATATTGGAAAATTTGGCTAAATATTAGCTGGTCAAAGTTTAAGACCATACCTAAAAACTAGAAAATGCCCAACAAGGCATCTCAGTCGTGGGTTGCTCGGCCTTCTTCGTGAATCACTTCAAAAATTCATCTGCAGAAGGCTCGCTGGAATATCATTGCAAGTGGCGAAGATGGCTTCACGAAGATCTTGGAATTGACCTCCATTTTTATAGACTTCCCTTGTCGTTTACCCTCAAACATTTTCAATGGGGTTCAAGTTGGTCGAATGGATGAATAACGTTATTTAACATTAAAAAGTCCTTTGTCTTGCGGGCATTATAGATTGCACCGTTGTCCTGTTGAAGGATCCAGTCATTCCCACAAAAGCGAAGACCTTCAGTCAATAAAGATGCTCTCTTTAACATGCCTGTGTAACCAGCTGCGGTTTGACGCCCTCGTATAATTTGAAGTTCCATTGTTCCTTGGAAGGAAATAGCATGCTGAAACCCCCTACAGTGTTGGTAAGAAAATGTCTCGGATGGGATATTCTTATCTTGCCATTAACAATGGCAGCCATTTGGATTATCGAGGTTAATTTTTTTTCTAATCAGAGAACAAGAACTTCTTCCACTTTTTTATATCCCATTTTTGGCGCTTCTCAACTAAGTTTAACCCAGCTGCTTTGTGGTGCGAAAAGAAGCGTTATCTTTGAAGAAATTTACTGTTTTTAAAGCTTTTCTCTTGGAGATGACGTCTTATTGTTCATCAGCTGTATTCTGCATCTGTAAGGGTCTTATTCTGGTTCGAGGAGTGGCTAGTGTCTTGCGGACAACCCGTCGAATCATCCTGCACAATCAATGCCGAGGAAGTTTTCTTGGACCGACCACCTGAAACTCTCGTTCCATATCCTTCTGTGTCCGCAGTTTTACGACGTCTCACCAGCGATGGCACGTTGAGGGAGACCTTGCTTTTGCAGCTCGACAATTCTGCCATGTTCAAACTCTGTCAATTTTTTAACCTTTGCTATGTTTTTACTTAATTTACCGCAGGGTTTAACAGTGGGAGATGTTGACTGCGCTAATGCTTGAACATTAAATGATTAAATTTCGTTACTTTTGATCATCTTGTATAGTCTTTATTTTCATTGACCTTGAAATTTTGGCCACCAATTTATGTATAATCTGCTTCGATATAAATCCCCTTAATACAAACGTCCCGGTTAAGAAATACTTAAGTCTTTTTCAAAAACCATCTAACATAATCAAAGATAAGCCTGACCTTAGCAATAGCTAATATATTACAAAGCTCCCATCTCAGCACTAATCAATGCTATTTCACATTTAATAATAATTTTTACAAACAAGAATTTGGCTTAGCAATGGGATCATGTCGTTTCGTTGAAATTCTGCAATCTGGTATTTTCCAAAATTTGAATATAGAATAGAATTTATATATGAAATGGAGACAAACAACAACCTTTCCTAGATATCATGCTACACCGCGTTGATAGTAGCTGAAAACATAAATCAACTAATAGAAATGACCTCGTAAACTTCTATTCTCATCATAACAACAACATATAATTAGAATAGTCCTCGGATTCTACTTAAGAGCAATTATAATTTGCAGCCCTCAATATTTACGCGAAGGGAAGAAATACAATACTTTACTCTAATGAAATCTTTCTGTTTTTTAATACTTTGCTGAGCATTTTAAGGGATTCTCTCGCTATTCCAATTCACCTTCGGATTTCAGTGTCACATTCCCCGCCGTTCGTTCAAACACTTCACAGATAGTTAAAATTTTGCACTTGCTTAATTTTGACGTCTCCATTTTTCGGCTCGCAACAGGTTTTTTGTATTAGTGTGAGGATGTGTTGCGTGTAGTTTACGTCATCCGAAAACTGCTGGTTTTTTGGGGTTTTTTATTATCGTTTGTAAACTCTGATCGTCTTCGTCTTCAAACAATGCATTTTCGATGTTTTTAGTTGTTGTTTTTTTTGTTTTATTTTGTTTTGTTTTTTTCAGCATTGTTAAAGAAATTGAACACGCCTGGTACAAAAGAATGAATTTATCAGTCTTTTAGATTAGATTTTTGTTATTATCTGAAATAATATTTTATACCAAAGAGCAACAAACTAAATATTTCTGAATTTTCAAAATTTATTAAAACTGTTTCTCGCCAATAGTAAGAACCATTATAGTCTTACACGAAACGGTTGCACACAGTAAAAAAGATATTTACAAATTATTTTCTTAATTTCATTATCTTATATAGTTAATACTTTTCTGTGAAATATTTTACAGTCTTACAGAAAAAATGTATTTTAATTAAGTTACTGACATTAAAGAAATTTTTTGATTAAATCATGTTTGTTTTTGTCCAGGATGAAAAGTCTTGAATAAAAAAAAATTAAAGTCGAGTACACTTTATCCCAAATTCCAAAATCCGAAAACCAAGGCACTTCCGGTTCCAAAAATTTCAGATAAATTATTCTCACCCTGAACTATGAAATTATTTTACATCTTCAGCATTAATCATTCAGGGAATAAATTAGTAATATTTAATTAAATAGTATTAGCTTTGTTAGCGTAATAATTATTTTATTTGCCATGTTCCTTCAGAACATGGCCGATCATGACTCTCCACAACTTCCTATTCTCTGTAACTCCAAGTAATTTTGTCTCCTTTCTAACCCTCCCAATCTCTGTTCTTCCATTTGCTCAGTGTTTCCCTCCACCTCGTCTTTCCTCATTATCGCGACAGACTCTTTCTGATTATAAGCTTAATTGTCCATTTTGTTCCTAGTTTATTAAAACTTCCCTATTGCTCACATGTTCTTTCTGTGTTATTCTAAACATTCTTCTGTGGAGCCACATATCTGTTGCCACTGGCCCCCTCTTCATCTTTAAGGAGATTCTCCAGCATTATTTACGTAGATTAATTTGACGTAAAGTCATGGTAGTGAGGCACCCAGCGAATTAATTTACGAGAAAATTAACCATCACATTACGATAGCGAGACTGAATATTTGTATTTGTACATGCTTATACTTGTACAGAATTTTAAAAAGTTCGAATTCAAAGACTGATTTTAAATTTAAATATTTCTCAGTTTTTAATTAAAGGTATTCCTTAAATTCTTTATTTTGTGAACACATTTTCGTTCATTCATTTCATCTATTTTTTTGTTTTGTTTTGTTTTATTCTACAAAATTTAATATCCTGTTCTTGAGTCTCGTTGGAGGGGACGTCCTCCAGTCAATACTTCTCCTGCGAGAGGCAGTTAATATCGTAACCCCTCTGAGCTAGGTCAGAAAAAGAAGGAATCATGTGTTTTCTGCTTCACTTTCAGTCATATATATATATATATATATATATATATATATATATATATATATATATCAGTATGACGATAAACTACATCCGCGTCCTGGGTAAGGTGATAAACTATATCCGACAAGCAAGGCGTCTGAACAGGGGGTTTTGAGGAGCGTGGAACCACCCCTTAATTGCTTGTGTTCCTAGGTGCACTCTGACCCGGGGTGGTAGTACCTTTTAGGGTCCCAGCAATGGGCAAGTAATTAACCCCCAAACTAGGGTCAAATCATGTAAAAAATATTTTTTATTACAAGCAATAGATTTTTGTAAAAAATTATTATCAGCAATGAATATTCGAAGAAAAATTCCCAGTAATACATTATTACCAGCAATAATTTTTAGGGAAAAATATTACCAGCAATAGATTTTTCAAAAAAGAAAAAAAAATCACCAGCAATACATTTTTGGAAAAATATTACCAGCAATACATTTCTGAAAAAAGAAATTTGAAAAAAAAATTACCAGCAATATAAATCTGGTCAGCAGTAAATAACTCATTAAAGTTGATATGCCGTAAAATAAACCAAACCAAATAAATAAAGCAAGTAAATATGATAAAAATATAATATATTCATAAAGTGATGGCCAAACCGCGGCTCACGAACTACATATGCTCTTTGACCTTTAATATGATGCTCTTTGACCTTTAATATGATGCACTTTGACCTTTAATATGCGGCTCTTTGACCATTAATATGCAGCTCTTTTTTCATCACAGTTAATATAGAAGGTAAATAATAAAAAAAAACTCAAGCTTTACAATTATTTACGGGATATGAATTGAAACCCCATTGGATTAAAACGCAATTTTAATGTTCGTGGTTTGTAAAAAATATTTAAGACTTTTAATCCTCGATCTGAACGAGGCATCGTTCTTTAGTGCTGAAGGAGGAAATGGTGGGAGGCAGAAGAATTAAAGAAATTTCCGCTCAGCAAGGGTTACAGAAGAATGTCAGAAGACTGAGGTCATGGGGGAGGGGATTAAGGAGATCGAACTCATGTCATGTACATATATAATTGTATGTTTCTTAAAGGGACATTCGTACATTTTTCTTAGTCATCACAGTATTAATTACGCTCAATATATTTAAAAAGATCATCAGTCAAGATTTTGAAAACATTTGATATATATATATGTGTGTGTGTGTAGCAAAAACGTATGTGTAACATTTGTTCATGTCTTGCGGATCTCAAACACCTGAACTTAATCGTATGTGGCTCTTGCATTAAGCAAGTTTGGCCACCTCTGATATATACGATAAAAATATATGTTTATCACCACATACGAACGTACACATATGCGTACATACACATATATGTTATTTCATGCATCCCACCGCACACATACACATGCACACGCACAAACGCACACATGTATATATATAATTTTATATGTCCCTCCGAACGCCTATTGACACATATATAGTTTTATGCGTCGTTATACACATATGTAACTGTATGAGTGTAGAGAGATATGTATGTAACTGTATGTTCTTAGAGAGTTAAAATAATATATATGTGTGTGTGAGAGAGAGAGAGAGAGAGAGAGAGAGTGAGAGAGAGTGAATACTTTTCTCTTGTTATCCTTTTTGACAACGTAGAAAAAATGTATGCTTTTTAAAATCCTCTGATGAATAAATTCTTTTTTTTTTTACTTTATTTTACCAAAAACCATTCTATAAAAAAAGAAAAATCTGTTCATTTTTCTCGATAAAATATTACCTTCTAAACTTGTTTTTGACGGAAATCTTCTAATGCCGTCATAGTGCTAGATAAATTCCTTAGCGTAATAATGAAATAGTTAAAAATATGAAAGACCAACGTAAAAAAAAAAGAAATATATTGAATTTTATGATTCGTGACAGACACTTTTATATTCAGACCTTGGCTGCCAAAAAGACCTAATAGTTTATTGATTTACAAGTGTTTATCATTTGCTAGGTTCTATTGATATCTACCAATACTCTTTCCACGCTAAATCTCTGCAACACATTAAGCCTATTTCTGACAATGAGTTATTCATGTTTAAGCTTGAGTTGTGAAAAGGTAATTATTTTTCTTTGTGAAAAAATTCAAAGACTGATAACATTACTTTTTGTGCTATTGCACAAACATAACAGTTGTGGTGTCGTCTGCAGTAAATTACCTCCCTTGATGCACAAACTTGATTGAAACATCAAAATGGATGACGACCGGTTAAAAATGATGTCATGCTGTAAATGATGCCATACTGAATAAGCACTTTCGTTTTTGTTGCACATATTTTAAAAAGACTAATTTCTACGCAAAAGAAACCAAGATAACCCACCAATATCGTAAAATGTTGAATAAAAGCGTAATTGACGCTTTATAATAATATATTCTTGTTTTCATTCAAAGTAATTATAGATTAAGGTTTGAAATCATCGAAAATTCGCATAATTATTGTTATTAGCTACTCGACTACAAAATAACAGATGTCAAAATTGACACCTTTATTATTTTGGAATTATATTTTCCGAGTAATAATTTTAATGCAATTTATTTTCGAAAGACCGTCGGTTGATTTTATATTAATATCGCTGTTGCGGCACTCGTTGGCTTAATGGTTGCAGATGAAGAATCGTTCTTCAAAAGATGCTTCAACAGTAGAATCAGCTTAATTGCCGCATCTTAATATATGAAAAGTATTACTTTTAACTCAATCAGATAACTTCTAGATTTTATCATTGTAAAATCCTGGCTTCTTTGTCTACTGGAAATTTTAAGAGTTAGGGTTAATACACAAATCTGGTAATTGGAGTATTTGATTACTTTTAAAATAAAATTCCCACCAACACCAGGTCAATAATTTCAAAGTTGTTTGAAAGATAATGTCGGAATAGACTTCGCATTCAGAGAAATCAGGTACAAGATTCACCTATAGAGTGGCATTTGGGCTGTCCGGTTCATATCCAACTGAATACTCAGCCTCACCTGATATGTGATATGTGTGCGCCCGGGAAAAATCATGTCATCGTCATTTATATATATATATAAATTCCCAAGAGGATAGAATCCAGGTAAAACTCAATGTCTAGGACAAAGTAAGAATATAATATAAAGGCTCAAACACTAATATTCCATGATTATAATTTATTACATTGGAATCGTAATCACGATCCAATTCATCAGACCTACAAATTTGTAGATCTAATGAATTGAATCGTGATTACGATTTCAATGTAATAAATTATAACCATGGAATATTAGTGTTTGAACCTTTATATATATATATATATATATATATATATATATATATATATATATATACAGTGTGTGTGTGTGTGTTTGTGTGGATAACTGTTGCCTTCTTGTGCAGTGCCTAAACAATATTAATATTTTCGTCAATGTGATCATGGTTTGCGTGATCAAAGGATTTTTGCCTCGCATTCACTGAATTAACATGAGAGTAAAGAATCACACCTGACCGCTAATCACATGATCAACAAAGGACATATTTTTCAGGGCAAGCAAGTAAATAGAGTGATTAGTATTGATTTCTTGATTTCATTCCATCTTTTCCAATCGTGAGAAGAGCAGCCAAAGAATTTGCTCTCGAATGGTCACGTGATAGTTTTCGTTCTTTTCGCTTTCTTTCTGTAAAACTCCTTATGTATTTCGTCGTTTCTTTTTTCAGCAAATTATTTCTTTCAAATTTTCTGAATTTACTTGGAAATCTTTCTTTCAGTTATTCTTTCCTTCTTTTCTTCCTATAATTCTTTCTTTCTCTCTATAATACTTAATACCAGTAATTATTTTTTTCTGTCTATAAATTGCTCTTCTTTCTGCAATTTTTTCTCTTGCTCTCCTTTCTGCAATTCTTTCTCTTGCTCTTCTTTCTGCAATTCTTTCTCTTGCTCGTCTTTCTGCAATTCTTTCTCTTGCTCTTCTTCCTGTAATTCTTTCTCTTGCTCTTCTTCCTGTAATTCTTTCTCATGCTCTCCTTTCTGCAATTCTTTCCCTTGCTCGTCTTTTTGCAATTCTTTCTCTTGCTCTTCTTTCTGCAATTCTTTCTCTTGCTCTTCTTTCTGCAATTCTTTCTCTTGCTCTTCTTTCTGCAATTCTTTCTCTTGCTCTTCTTCTTGTAATTCTTTCTCTTGCTCTTCTTTTTGCAATTCTTTCTCTTGCTCTTCTTTCTGCAATTCTTTCTCTTGCTCGTCTTTCTGCAATTCTTTCTCTTGCTCTTCTTCCTGCAATTGTTTCTCTTGCTCTTCTTTCTGCAATTCTTTCTCTTACTCTCCTTTCTGCAATTCTTTCTCTTGCTCTTCTTTCTGCAATTTTTTCTCTTGCTCGTCTTTCTGCAATTTTTTCTCTTGCTCTTCTTCTTGTAATTCTTTCTCTTGCTCTTCTTTCTGCAATTCTTTCTCTTGCTCTTCTTTTTGCAATTCTTTCTCTTGCTCTTCTTTCTGCAATTCTTTCTCTTGCTCTTCTTTCTGCAATTCTTTCTCTTACTCTCCTTTTTGCAATTCTTTCTCTTGCTCTTCTTTCTGCAAGTCTTTCTCTCTGCTCTTCTTTCTGCAATTTTTTCTCTTGCTCTTCTTTCTGCAATTCTTTCTCTTGCTCTTCCTCTTGTAATTCTTTCTCTTGCTCTTCTTTTTGCAATTCTTTCTCTTGCTCTCCTTTCTTCAATTCTTTCTCTTACTCCCTTTCTGCAATTCTTTCTCTTGCTCTTCTTTCTGCAATTTTTCTCTTGCTCTTCTTTCTGCAATTCTTTCTCTTGCTCTTCCTCTTGTAATTCTTTCTCTTGCTCTTCTTTTTTGCAATTCTTTCTCTTGCTCTCCTTTCTTCAATTCTTTCTCTTACTCCCCTTTCTGCAATTCTTTCTCTTGCTCTTCTTTTTGCAATTCTTTCTCTTGCTCTTCTTTCTGCAATTCTTTCTCTTGCTCGTCTTTCTGCAATTCTTTCTCTTGCTCTTCTTCCTGTAATTCTTTCTCTTGCTCTCCTTTCTGCAATTCTTTCTCTTGCTCTTCTTCTTGTAATTCTTTCTCTTGCTCTTCTTTTTGCAATTCTTTCTCTTGCTCTTCTTTCTGCAATTCTTTCTCTTGCTCGTCTTTCTGCAATTCTTTCTCTTGCTCTCTTTTCTGTAATTCTTTCTCTTGCTCTCCTTTCTGCAATTCTTTCTCTTGCTCTCCTTTCTGCAATTCTTTCTCTTGCTCTTCTTTTTGCAATTCTTTCTCTTGCTCGTCTTTCTGCAATTCTTTCTCTTGCTCGTCTTTCTGCAATTCTTTCTCTTGCTCTTCTTTTTGCAATTCTTTCTCTTGCTCGTCTTTCTGCAATTCTTTCTCTTGCTCTTCTTTTTGCAATTCTTTCTCTTGCTCTCCTTTCTTCAATTCTTTCTCTTACTCCCCTTTCTGCAATTCTTTCTCTTGCTCTTCTTTTTGCAATTCTTTCTCTTGCTCGTCTTTCTGCAATTCTTTCTCTTGCTCTTCTTTTTGCAATTCTTTCTCTTGCTCTCTTTTCTGTAATTCTTTCTCTTGCTCGTCTTTCTGCAATTCTTTCTCTTGCTCTTCTTCCTGTAATTCTTTCTCTTGCTCTCCTTTCTGCAATTCTTTCTCTTGCTCTCCTTTCTTCAATTCTTTCTCTTACTCCCCTTTCTGCAATTCTTTCTCTTGCTCTTCTTTCTGCAATTTTTTCTCTTGCTCTTCTTTCTGCAATTCTTTCTCTTGCTCTTCCTCTTGTAATTCTTTCTCTTGCTCTTCTTTTTGCAATTCTTTCTCTTGCTCTCCTTTCTTCAATTCTTTCTCTTACTCCCCTTTCTGCAATTCTTTCTCTTGCTCTTCTTTTTGCAATTCTTTCTCTTGCTCTTCTTTCTGCAATTCTTTCTCTTGCTCGTCTTTCTGCAATTCTTTCTCTTGCTCTTCTTCCTGTAATTCTTTCTCTTGCTCTCCTTTCTGCAATTCTTTCTCTTGCTCTACTTTCTGCAATTCTTTCTTTCTATTCTTTCTGCAATTCTTTCTCTTGCTCTACTTTCTGCAATTCTTTCTCTTGCTCGTCTTTCTGCAATTCTTTCTCTTGCTCTACTTTCTGCAATTCTTTCTTTCTATTCTTTCTGCAATTCTTTCTCTTGCTCTACTTTCTGCAATTCTTTCTTTCTATTCTTTCTGCAATTCTTTCTCTTGCTCTCCTTTCTGCAATTCTTTCTCTTGCTCTTCTTCCTGTAATTCTTTCTCTTGCTCTCCTTTCTGCAATTCTTTCTCTTGCTCTCCTTTCTGCAATTCTTTCTCTTGCTCTCCTTTCTGCAATTCTTTCTTTCTATTCTTTCTGCAATTCTTTCTCTTGCTCTCCTTTCTGCAATTCTTTCTCTTGCTCTTCTTCCTGTAATTCTTTCTCTTGCTCTCCTTTCTGCAATTCTTTCTCTTGCTCTCCTTTCTGCAATTCTTTCTCTTGCTCTACTTTCTGCAATTCTTTCTTTCTATTCTTTCTGCAATTCTTTCTCTTCCTCTCAGATGAATTCTTACTTTAATTCGTAATTACTTTCTTACTTTAACCTTTTTCTCTTCCGTGTTTTTTCCTTTTGCAATTCTTTTCTTCTGTATTTCTTTCATATATTTTATAAGTCTTACTTTGTTTCTTTTTTGTGATTTGTGACTCAATCAATCCTTTCTTTCTTTCTTTCTTTCTTTCTCTTTGCAATTTTCCTTCTGTCTGTAAATTTCGAATCACGTTGTTTCCTTCTGTAATTCAATCTGGATTTCATTCCACAGTATGCGATGGATAAATTGCCGTCTAAATTATGCCACGTATATATTTACCAAAATTACACAAAAATATCTTGAAATGCGAAAGAGTAAATTTATTCAATAAAATTGCCATTGGCTTCAAACACAGCCTCCAGACTTCGTAATCTCCAGCAACTCTTCTTGACAGTCTCCTTGTTTAAGTTGGTGAATGCTGCCATAATCCTTGCCTTCTGTTCATCTTTGGTATTACAAGGAGTTTTGCTGGTCTCTCGCTCAACTGTGCCCCACACATAATAATCAGGGGAGTTGCCATCAGGGGAGTTAGGTGACCATAATGTAAGAGTTGATATGGTCGTAGAAATTGTTTGACAGCCATAGTGCAGAGTCCTTTTGCCAAATATATGGCGTTCAAGCAGCCAACCTCTTGACTCAAGGAAGCACTACCTCCTCAAGACATTCTATATAGGCCTCCGTAATAACTCTGAGGCCCTGTGACGAGATGAATGAAAGTATAAATCAACCATTACTAGTGATCAATCTAAATACCTTCGTAATCACCATTAGACTCATTCAACTCTTTCCAAATCCTCTGCACTGTCCTATGATTGGCACCAACACACTCTAAAACGTTCGTATTGAAACTTCCGGTGCGAATGCTTAGCAGTACAGCATGCCTTTTCCAAATTTCTGTGGGAGTGAATTGCATCATGGTTCTCTTTTTTCTCGTATCCTGTGCAGTCAACAACATCAAAAAAGCACATGCACGAAATTAAAAATATAAAATGGCGACAATATGCTGTTGTAGAGTAGTTTTCACAGTGGAGGCTAAATTAGGTTCGACGTACAAAACGTTAGGAACTTGAAATAAGAGTTAATGACGCAGCAATCTAGTTGTGATGGTTGATACTTCAATGTCCAATATCGACTGACTCGCTCAACACCACTGATCCCACTGGCGACTGCTACTACTACTTATTATCTGTGAGAGAGTCTATTACAATATAATAGGTATTATGGTATAATATATACCCATCTCACCTTGTATTCACTTTTCTTTCTCGCTTTCTTCTTCCTGTAATTCTTTCGTTATATAAGTCTTTCTTCTGTAATTTCTTTTTCATAGCAATTCTTTCTTTCTGTAATTCTTTCTGCAATTATTTCTTTCATTCTTTCTATGTGCCTTTCTTACTCTACTTCTTTCTTCCTGTCATTCCACTTTCATTTTTTGGTAATTCTTTTTGTTTTTCCTTTTTCGGTGATTATTATAATTCTACGTTTATTTATTTATCATTATTTTTCTCCTTGTATTTCTTTATTTCTTCCATTATTTTTACTCTTTTTTCTCTCTAAGCAGTAATAAAATTCATTTCGTTTTTTTCTTACAAAAATTTCTTCTTCCTTTCTGTACTCCTTTCTTTCTATAATATTTTATCTGTGTAATTTTTCTTTCTTTAACTCTTTCATTCTTTCTGTAATTCTTTGTTTCAGTAATTCTTATTGCAATTCTTTTTTTTTTTTTTTTTTTTGTTCGGTAATCCTTTCTATTTTTACATGATTCATACTTTCTGTAATGTTTTCTTTCTCTATATAATTCTCCCCTTATGTATTTTTCTTTCACTCTGCATTTCTTTTATTCTTCAATTCTTTTATTCTCTAATTCTTTTATTCTGTAATTCTTTTATTCTCTAATTCTTTTATTCTTTAATTCTTTAAATTCTTTAATTCTTTTATTCTCTAATTCTTTTATTCTCTAATTCTTTTATTCTGTAATTCTTTTATTCTGTAATTCTTTTATTCTAATTCTTTTATTCTTTAATTCTTTTATTCTCTAATTCTTTTATTCTGTAATTCTTTTATTCTAATTCTTTTATTCTTTAATTCTTTTATTCTCTAATTCTTTTATTCTCTAATTCTTTTATTCTCTAATTCTTATTCTTTAATTCTTTTATTCTCTAATTCTTTTATTCTCTAATTCTTTTATTCTGTAATTCTTTTATTCTCTAATTCTTTTATTCTAATTCTTTTATTCTTTTATTCTGTAATTCTTTTATTTTCTAATTCTTTTATTCTTTCTTTTATTCTCTAATTCTCTTATTCTTTAATTCTTTTATTCTCTAATTCTTTTATTCTTTAATTCTTTTATTCTCTAATTCTTTTATTCTTTAATTCTTTTATTCTCTAATTCTTTTATTCTTTAATTCTTTTATTCTCTAATTCTTTTATTCTCTAATTCTTTCTTATTTCCTTATTTTTTCCTTCTATAATCCTTTCCTTCTTCTGAGCATTTTACGTTTTCCTCTGTATTTTTCTTTCTGTTCTTTCATGCTTTCTTTCTTTCTTTTCTTTAAACCTTTCTCTCTTCAATTCTTCATTTCTACTTTGAATCGTTTCTATTTTAATCTTTCTTTATCTTTTTACTGCAATTATTGTTCTTATAATTTTTATTCCCTTCTATAATTCTTTCTATGTTTAATTCTTTATTTTTGTAATTTTTTTCATTCTTACTAAATTTCTTTCTAACTGTAATCCATCTTCTTTCTTTGTGTCCATCTGGCATCCTTCTGAAATTCTTTCTCTATGTCCTTCTTTCACTCTATCATTCAGTCTTATGGCAATTTTTTATATTTACATGATTTTTTTCATCAATTCACCCCAAGTAAGACGCTAATGTCACTAAGATGCAAGGGGTTGCTGGAATGGAAAGAGAATGATAATTTAGAAGAAACCGTATGCCCAGTTCTAAACAGGTAGCAATGGATTAACATCTATTTCTGTTCAAAAGACCGCGGTGGAGTGTGAACCGGGCGATAGGCGAACCTATCATTCTATCCTTGTAATGTTTTTTTCCTTTCTTTCTTTCTCTCCTTCTTTTATCCTTTCTTTCTCTCTGTAACGTTCTATTTCTCTACTTTTTTTATTCTTTCTTTGTTTAGGTGATTCTTATTTCCTCTCTTTTATTCCTTCATTCTTTCTTCCTTACATCCATTTTTCTTTCTGTAATTCTCTGTCTCTCTCTCCCCCTGTCTCTCTCTCTCTCCCTCTCCCTCTCTCTCTCTCCCTCTCTCTCTCTCCCTGTCTCTCTCTCTCCCTCTCTCTCTCTCCCTCTCTCCCTCTCTCTCTCCCTCTATCTCTCTCTCTCTCTTTCCCTTAATATTGGCTTTTTACTTCTCTTTTCTCCATGCATTTTTGTAATTTTCAATAATCATTATTTTTGCTGAGGTCCATTTTACAGCCGACCTTTCTATTCCAATCTCTTCATCTCAATCTATTTATAGACCTTCTTAGTTGCTGAGACAATATACTTATTTCGCATATATATTCATTGCTTAAACCTTGGTAATGTCAGAATTTAAAATTTACTTTCAAATGAAAGGAAGAGTGCTATACAATCTTTTTCTTAGTAGTCGTGAGCTCGGTAAATTCATTCTCTTGTAAAATCTGAAATAGTAACAAAATGCTGCTTTGTTTCTATCCATAACATTATTTTCCTTTCTCTTTCTATCCATAACATTATTTTCCTTTCTCTTTGCTTGAAAAAGCATTAAATGAATGCGTGCCGAACCTCAATGTACATATATTAATTTTTTTTTTTTTTTTTTAAATTTTCATGTATTTTCTTTGTTGTTGTTTTTGGTTTATTTTTGTGTTTGTTTTTTTTCTGCTTTCTTTTTCTTAACATTCGAAATGGCTGCAGATTCTGTGGACACCATCTGTCCATTATGAGAGCATCCAGAGACCAGCAACTTGATGAATGGGACGGAGCGCCCAGTGAAAGTGAAACATCATAAGTTAGCAAGTAACTTGGCGCCAACAGCGTGAAATAGTTTATGGGAGAGTGTTGCAGAGAAAGTTGGCTGGTGTCGGCACGTGGCCAACCCAACGCGCCTTGCACTTGGCGATAGATGTTCTAATGAGCTGACTTTGTCGGCCTCTTTCTTCATTGACTATTAGACCGCAGCCAAGGCTCGGAGGAAGTTACACACTCACACACATAATTCTTACATTTATATATGGGTAATGGGGTGTGTATGAATGTAAGTAGGTAGAGAGTTAGCTGCACATGTTTATTTATTTAAGCAACCTCAGAATATATAATGACTGTAATGTTGCTTTTCCTCTGTTTATCGATCTAACAGAAAATCTATACTAGACTTAACTGATGAGTCAGGTTTCGCAGACGTTTGGGCTATGTAAGGAGTTCACTTTTATATGAAAGGACTGACGCTACACGTTCTTCCTACCATTCAAGTGATTCTCGGATAAGTAGCGGGAGGGAGAGAAAAATAGGCACATATCGACACTAAATGATATATACTATTTACATTATTCGGACTATTGTCCACATCTTTGTAGCCATATTTATCACAACGTTTCGGCCGTTGTACGCTCCGGCCTTCTTCAGGTGGTTGGAATGGTTGAACATGGCACGTGGAACTAGAACAATCTACCCCAGTCAGTGAAATAAAGGGTTCAGTTCGACATTCCAACCACCTGAAGAAGGCCGGAGCGTACAACGGCCGAAACGTTGTAATAAATATGGCGACAAAGATGAGGACAATAGTCCGAATAATGTAATTAGTGTACATAATACCTCATCTCAGAAATATAGACAGATACTAAATGATATATTTTAAGCTTACCTTTTAAAAGTTCAACGATAATTCTTCTGTCGCCAATTAATTTAAAGTCAATTTGATGTGCGTAGGTCATTACATTGCACACAAAATTATTTTTATTTCATGTGTGAATTTCGCTTGTTTTCGCAATTAATTTCGATTATTCCCAAGTTTATTCCAAATTATAAAACTTTTTATCGTACAAAAACTTTGTGGCAATAATCACATAAAAATCGCCGAAAACAATCGCAATAATGAAAACTCTTGAGTCCAAAATTTCTGTAACATGAGCTATTGAAAGTTAGAGAGTTATGTCCCTTTAATTGAAAAATGTGACACAGAGACACAGTGACATACTGACATTCGCATTTATAATAGGAATTAGCCTTATGATTAAACTAAAGCACGAGGATAAAATTTTAATGTCGGAAGTGTCAAACACGCCTGTGGCTTTTTTCAACGATACTAGGAATAAATAAACAAATGGGACTTAGACAACTACAACAATTTACCTGTCGCTGCACACTTCAACCAACCGTTTCATAGCATTAATTACAACAAATGCGTGCTTTTATCTTCATTCAACAGCCGACATGAAAAACGCAGATCGGAGCTGAAATGTATTTTTAAATACGCGCGCCGGGTATTGTGCAGGATGCCCCCCCCCCACACACACACACATACACCAACCTTAAGCCCAACGAAGTGAAGCAGGTCGGTGTAGCATTGATTTTACATGTCGTCGGAAGTTCTCTGGAGAGATGCTTTATCGTGTCCTCCAACGAAATACAAATTCTTCTTGTTACCTCAAGTACTGTCTTTTTTCAATTAAGAATTCGAACGAGTGTCTTTACCTTCGTTGTTTCGGTCATTACTATTCTGTCGTGCAACAGACGAAGTTTAATTACCCGAAATAGAATTCTTTCTATAATAAATATTCAAAATTTAACACATTCACTGCCAACAACAAATTAACTTGTCGTTATTAGATTTTATTATTTTGCCAACCACGAGTTATCTCGTTCCGATCCCAAGTTATCTCTTGCTAGTCACTTTCTGATACATTCTCATCTTCCGGCTCCAAAAGCGAGTTTATTCACAGTGATACTGCCAGTGTGAATGCAATGTTAAAACACCAATTAAATCTTTTTATTGCCTGAGTTGGCTATTAAAAAGTTAGCGCTTGAAGTCAGATTTTGTAACTGACCTCTAGAAGTCAACGTGTTAATAATAATTTGATCCAAAATGGCCGTTCTTATTCATAAACCAGATTTATTTACCCAGCCTTCCAAACAAGGTTTGATGTGACACAAGGTCGTTTTAATATGGGGAGCTCCATATACATACATAAGTATATGGGCCAAGGAAAAAATGGATTTTTGCCCAACCCTGTCAAGATGGCATCGGTATTGCACCGACCCAACCTCTTATGCGATGAGGAAGGTACTGCAGTAGGTTTGAGATCCCCAATGTTGAGCAACTTCTCCCATCTAAAATGAGCAGAATAATAGATCCACTTACAGCGCAGGGAGCGTTAACCACGCCTCATTGGTTTATGGTTAACTGCTGAACTAAAGAAATATCTTAAAATTGTGGTGAGTCTAAAAATCCTTTACTTTTATGAAAATCGAAACTGCACCATTATAGTTTAAATCAAAAATCGAGTTTAACATTTAAGAGCAAGCTTGGAAGAGAAGCTTTTTTTAATGTTGCTATGGAACCACAAAAAGGTCATTAAGTAAACAATCTCAAAGAGTAAGAGACAGAGAAGAATTAGTAGATGAACAAAAACTTTGAAAAAGAGAGCGAATTATCTTGATGGAAACTGTGTGGCTTTTTTTTTCTTTAATTCCTGGTTATTGCTTTGGAAATAGGATGAAGTTGAAAAGTTTAGGTCGATCGAACCGTCTACTCCATCCAATCGATATGTCGGCCCTTTTGCAATCTCCTCTTATCAAACTAACTACAACAGCATTCAGACCCAATCAGAGACCTTTACCTGAAGGTAAACAGAATCATCTTCCTTTCTGTTCTTAGACAATCCCCCTTCGCCACACTGCCATACCTACTTTGTAGAAAAAGGTTAGTACCAGTGCATTTATCCTGCAATGTGTTAACGTATGGCTTTTGATCGATCTGTTTTGCGGCCTTCAAATTAAATTGCAATAATTAAGAACAAATCAATCGCTTTTTGTAAAACCCAAAACTGTCCTGCCGGCCTGAGCACCTCAACATAGATTAACTATTTAATCTAGTTGACTATTACTACTGAATGATGTGACGATAACATACAGTAGCAAGGCCTCTGATCGGGAGATTGGTGTTTTTGAGGAGCGTGAAACTAATTAATGTCTTAATTGCTATTGTTGTTTTCAAGTCCACCCTGACCTGAGGTGATAGCTACCTGTCAGGCTTCCAACTATTGGCAAATAGTGAAATCTCAGCCAAACAAAAACAAAACACTATGAAATTATAAAATATATTTTTAAATAGTTAAAATACCATCAATACACTTTATATAAAAAATTTACCTACAATACGCACATACTACCAATTTATAGTGATTTCGTTCAAATCCGTTTGAAATACTATCAAAGAACCAGCATAAAATAACTTTCATGACATTAAGTTATATAATAACCTATAATTTCTTAAAGCACAAAATGTAACTTCAACAAAACTACAACATAAAACACACATATCACCGCCTCTAGTAATTATGTCAACACAAACATGTAAAATGCATAAAATCTGAGTATTATCTACCATGTATTCAATTGTGAAAGCAGAATAACATAACATATTTTTATTACTTCCTGGCTCCCAAGAAAATTGAATTTCGGCAATAAATGACCTACAAGGACTTGATATGCCGTCAAACACACAATCCATCTCGATAGGTGCTCTATTCTTGTTGCCTTGTGCCAAAACTAAGCTAAGTTTAGTAAATAATTTGCAGCACATGTCACTGAAACTTGTTATAACAAGCAGTAAGGCTCATAAAACATTATTTCCTAAAAAAAAAAACTCTTCACGTCAACGTTCAGTCGGGGTCTATCATCTTCATTCTCATCATCTTCACTTTCTACTACCTTTCTCATGGCTTACGGCCACATCACGTTGAAACTTACGATAACCGAAGTTAAGCAACGTCGATCCTGCCCAGTACCTAGATGGGTAACCGCTTGGGAATAACAGGTGCTATGAGCTTACATGTAATGGATAATGGTTCGAAATTGTTAATTGGGTAACTGGGTTCGTTACGCACCGCATATAAACTTTGAGAAAGATATGAATCCTTCTCTTCTCCCCTCAGCTATGGGTTAATTATTAAAATGTATCGCTAAATCAGTATTATCTCAAAAAAAGAAATCTTTTAAATCTACAAATATTTTCTGGTTTTAAATAACATGCAAAAGTTTTTTAGCCGTAGAAAAGGAATCAATAAGAAAAACCTACCTTTTCATTCAATTGACATAACATATTACACTTTTAATAGCAACCCTCTTGTTTGAGTGACTCTCGAGACTTGTTGCTGTATCGTCATTGTTAATGATACACACAGAAGAATGAGTGCTTAATATATTTACTCAGCACCAATATCCGGTGCTAACGGATACATACAAAAACACAGAACAATAAGTTACAAAACAATTAACAAGACAACTTACAAGGAATAGAAGAGGGTTAAATGCTGTATAGCCAAACGAAGTAACATCAGTCCGAATATTAATCAGATCAGTATCAAGTGCTGAAGGAGGGGTGGGGGCTAGCTAATCTACAACACTTGTGTTGGGTGAATTTTAGTGTAAAAAGACTATAAAGTTTTATCCTTAATCCTACTGTATTTCCTTTTATTTATTCTACCGTACTTTTTTACTATCAAGGAGACTTCTTCTATGTGTTATGTGACGTTGACTTTTTGTTATCTGTCCGAAACCTTGTTCAGTCATCCATTTGCAAAAGGTCGTTAAGTAGGGGTTATGTGATGCTTTCTTCTGTTTATCTTGCCTTCAATATATCCTGTGAGTGTCAAATGTTCCAACCCTTTTTTCTATCCCTAGTTAAAGGACGATATATTGAAGTTTTAACGAACGCTTTTACTCCATTAATTCCATCGATTATCAATAGGATTGCTAACAAGTAATCTTGATTCGAGAACAAATACAAAATAATGTAATAATTATGTACAAAGAAGAGACAATACTTACAGGCACGATAAAAGCAAATAAATACTTCCCAAAGAAAATATAAATACGCACAAAAGCAAAACTGAATATTCAACAGACAAAATGAACCAGCATCACTGGGTTTCCTAAACAGAAAATAACAAAAAGAGCGGTGGGTTCTCCAGATGCAATCAACAAGATGTTGGAGGATATCGGCTGTGGTCTACTTGCCCAAGATGCGCTATAGATGAATGAATACCCCCTGGGTTTTCAATCCGGATACCGGGAGGGAAATTGGTCAGGTACTCAGATGCACAGCTGCGCAGCTAGGCTAAGACCAAACCCGGCCATAACGATGAAGATGGCGATGAGGAGGATACCATGCGTACACAAGACAAGAACTGCGTCCACAAAGAGGAAATATACAAGAGATCTGTTTGGAAAATACCCCAATTTTAACGAAAAATTGCTAAACACCAAACGCAATGCTGCCTTTCAAAAGACTCCTCTTGAAACCTCACATGTTTATCCCAACGACCCTGCCATTTTTGAAAATATTCTACAAATTCCTCTTTTGGGATCGTCATCAAGTTCTTCCTGATTCCGTCTATAGTCTGAAAGATACCAAATTTCAACGGATCGGGACTTCAGTTTTGGGAAAAATGCCTTGAAGGTCAATTCCTGGATATACACGGGTTGAAAAACTTCGTAATACGATTTGCTGCCAAAAACATTAGCCAGGCACACAGTAATCAAGATTACTCAGTGGTATCGCAATTTCGACTGCTTAACACCACGGGAGTGTTTCTATTCAAGCATACCAGAAGGTTCGACACGAGTTGGTGACAAAGATACAACAAAGGCTGCGATACCATTCCACACGATATTCAACATGGATAGATTGTTTCCTAACTGACCTCGGATAAATTCTTGCAATACAAACGAATAAACAATGTAATGTATTCACCAAAAAATAACATAACTAAGTGAGAGAGCATTTCCAGGAATTGTTATCAGAGCATCGGTAAGCAGGTGAATTTACAGGCTTAAGAAATTCATTGGATATAACTATGTCTATTGTTAAAGAAATCATTTCGCCTACTTTCAAATACACACAACTTTGTTATAATGTTTTTAGGAGAGATAAAGAAACGGGTCTCAACAGCCGTGACCAGGTTTCAGTAGTTTAGTTTGGGGAGGTGAAGGAAGACGGTTGTCGCTAAGATAGGTAGGAGAAGGAAGACGGTCGTCACTAAGAAGGTTAGGAGAAGGAAGACGGTCGTGGCTAAGGGGTAGGAGAAGGAAGACGGTCGTCACTAAGAAGGTTAGGAGAAGGAAGACGGTCGTGGCTAAGGGGTAGGAGAAGGAAGACTGTCGTCACTAAGAAGGTTAGGAGAAGGAAGACGGTCGTGGCTAAGGGGTAGGACAAGGAAGACGGTCGTCACTAAGAAGGTTAGAAAAAGGAAGACGGTCGTGGCTAAGGGGTAGGAGAAGGAAGACGGTCGTCACTAAGAAGGTTAGGAGAAAGAAGACGGTCGTGGCTAAGGGGTAGGAGAAGGAAGACGGTCATCACTAAGAAGGTTAGAAGAAGGAAGACGGTCGTCACTAAGAAGGTTAGAAGAAGGAAGACGGTCGTGGCTAAGGGGTAGGAGAAGGAAGACGGTCGTCACTAAGAAGGTTAGGAGAAGGAAGACGGTCGTGGCTAAGGGGTAGGAGAAGGAAGCTGATTGTCGCTAAGATAAGTAGGTGAACGAAGACTGTTGACGCTAAGATGGGAGTGGAGAATAAAGACGGTTGTCAGTAAGATGAGTAGAAGGAAGCTGGTTGAAACTAAGATAGATAGGTAAATGAAGATGTTTGTCACTAAGATGGGTAGGAGAATGAGTTTCTTCCGATTCCTCAGTACTCCTTTTCTTTAGCTGGTTAATGTGCCTTTTATGGGTACATTTTTTCCCTTGTACAATGTACACCATATTCCTAATCCGCTTTTGTATGACTCCTGGTTCCCACGATGTCGCATTAATTTTATAATTCTTGAAAAAAACTTTTTCATTTATGTGTAATTTTCGCTTAGGAACCATAGCGACTGGTGTGTGTACCTTATTTTCAGGTATCAACTTATCAAATGCGGATCTGATCTTCCTTGCAAACATTAGCTCCGCAGGTGATAGGCTTGATGGGGCAGATTTATTCGGAGTAATGCGGTATACTTACAGGAATAGCTGTAACGCCTTTCTAGTCGGGGTAACCGTTGCTTTTCTAAGAGCCCTTTTCAGCGTATCGACAAACCTTTCGGCTAGTCCGTTGCTGCGTGGGTGATATGGAGGAATCCTCACGTGATCCACTTGAAAATTCTGGCAGAATTCTGCGAATTCTTTGCTCGTGAACTGAGTACCGTTGTCGCTAACCACAGTATCTACCACTCCAAACCTTGCAAATAATTCATGCAATTTATTTATTGTATTTTGAGATGTTGGCCTCTTCATTTGGAAAACTTCGGGCCATTTACTAAAGCTGTCAACTACGACCAAATAATGCCACCCGTCAATTGGACCCGCAAAATCAATATGAATCCTTGACCATGGCCTGTCGGTTTTTGGCCATGGCTTCTGTAGAATTTGTGGGGATTTTGATGCCAATATGCAGCCTTTACATCTGCCGACCATAGACACGATGTCGTTGTCCATACCTGGCCAGTAGACGTATGCTCTCATGAGGCTCTTCATTCTATTTATGCCCGGGTGACCAGCATGAAAATCTTTTAATATTCTTTTTTGGAGTGTACTAGGGATTACTACCCTTTCACTGTATATTAGCACATTATCACACAGAGAGAATGTCTCTTGAATTTTTTCGTCTTTTTTAGCTAGCTTATCTTTTATTTCCATTATATATTTGTCCTTTTCTGCCTCTTTTTTGATGTCCTTAAGCGATACTGGTAATTCTCGAATTGCGAATTTTCTTCAACCTCGTCCTCTGCTCTGAGGGATGCGATTACCATATCCTCTAATGGTTCTGATGCTTTCGGAATGAGTCTTGATAGACCGTCTGCGTGACCAATTTTGTGGATGGACAAATATTGTATTCTAAAGTTATAATTTAGCAAAATTGTTCCCCACCTAAGCAATATATTTGCGATGTATGTTGGCAGACCCTTTTTTGAACCGAATATCGTTACCAGAGGCTTGTGGTCTGTCTGTAGCGTAAAATACCGTCCATGTATGTATCTATGGAACTTTGTTACAGCGAAGATAATCGCCAATGCCTCTTTTTCAATTTGTGAATAGTTTCGTTCAGCGGGTAGTAGCGATCTGCTTGCATGAGCGATTGGTCGAATTTTACCATCCTTCCACTTGTGCAATATGCACGCACCTACGCCGTGTGTACTGGCATCGCTCGCCACGATGATATCTACCTTTGGATCAAAATGTACCAGAAATAAATCTGATGTCAATTTTTCTTTTATGTCCTTAAATGCTTACTCGCATTCTTTTGTCCAAATCCAAAGTTTTTCTTTTTTTTAGTAGATCGTTAAGGGGAGCTCGTAGAATGTGGAGGTCTGGGATAAAATCCTGGTAATATGACACCAAGCCTAAAAAACTTTGTAGGGATTTAATATCCTTTGGCTCAGGCATATCTTTTATTGCTGATGCTCGATTTTTATCTGGCTTTTTTTCTTCTTTATTCACTATATGTCCCAGATACTTGATCTCCTCCAGGAGAAAATCGCATTTTCTTTCACTCTAAGCCCATAGCTTCTTATCCTTTCGAAAACTTTGCGTAAATGGTGTTTGTGTTCATCCACCGATTCACTTTTCACGAGTATATCGTCGAGATATGCTATCGTGTAGTCTAACCCGGATAACATAGTATCCATAATTTTCTAGAATATTGCGGGTGCTGTCTTCACCCTGAATGGTAAACGTTCGTATCTGAACAAGCCTTTATGCGTGTTAATGCATAGCAACTTTGCGCTTTCGTTATCCATGGGTACTTGCAAGTATGCCTCGCTAAGATCTATTTTCGAAAAGATTTTTCCCCCCATTTAACTTTGCGAACACTTCTTCGGGACTTGGTAGTGGATAGTGATACTCTTCTATTGCGTCGTTTAACCCGGTTGAAAAATCGGCGCAGACGCGAATTTCGCCCGACTTCATCTTTACGTAGACAGCCGGAGCTGCCCAGTCACTGTATTCCGTTTTCGAGATCACACCAATTCTCGTTAGTCTTTCGAGTTCTTGGTCAATTTTTTCTAATGCGGCAAAAGGGATGCTACGCTTTTTTTTAAAAATTGGTTGAATATTTTTCTTCAGCTGTATTTTTGCTGATGCTTCCGTGCAACGTCCAAGTCCTTCAGCGAAAACTTCGGGGAATGCTATTTTCAATTCTGTTTTTAAATTGTTTATATTGTCTTTGCTTTCACTAATGTTGTTACAAAAAGAACTAATGGGCACGTCCCATAGATTAAACTTAGTGATTGCGTCAGTCCCAAATACGATGTTCGTGTTTTTCATAACAAAAATGTTCATTTTTATAGTCTTGTTGTTGAAGGTTATATTCACCCATATTTCACCTTCAAAATTGATCTTTTTCCAGTTACTATCCTGGCTATTTTGTTGAACTTTAGCAGAGTTGGCTTTCCTAGATTTTTCCATGTTTTTGAGTTAATAATCGAAATGTTAGATCCTGAATCCAGTTGCATTTTAACCTTTTTGTTATACATTTTTACATGTAGGTATTTTCGAATATTCAGGTCTTGATCTTCGCCTGACTTAGTAACTTTCACTCGACTTCTGTTTAATTTTCTACACTTGGACATCTTATGTCCTACTTTCTTGAAATTTCGGCAAGCTTTATTTTTATATGGACAGTCATTGTACCAGTGCCACTAGCCGCATCCATAACATGCACTCGGAGGGAGTTTTTTTTTCTATAGTCTCTGTTCATTCTTGTAGTAGGATACCACTTCCGTTCAGGCGATGGAGAACGGAAACGAGTCTTCCTATTTACTTTCTTCACATTTGCGATAGCAGTTTCTTCTATTTTCTCTGAATCTTGCTTAATGCTTATGCATTGCTGACAGTACTCGGCTAGCTTTTGTAGTGTAATGTTTTGGTCATTTTCTAGCTTTGCTAAAATGCGTCTTCGCATTTCACTGTCTTTTTTAGACACTAAGCCTAGCACGAATATTAGACACTTGAAATTGTCCGCCGATAATTCGGACAAGCGAAAATCGTCACACGTCTTATTTACGATTGACGCGAAAGTCGTGTAGTCTTCCTGTTCGCTTTTTTGAATATTAAGACATTTCCACCTTTTGTGAAATAATGATAATCTGGGGTTGAAAAGCTCTTTTAGTAATTCAATCGCTTCGTCGAATTTTAAATCTCTTGTCTTTAAAGTCCGTAAATTTATTATGTTCTGCCGTTCCCAGTTTCCGTAGTAACAATCTTATCTTTTTCTCGTCTGTCCATGTTTGGCAATCGACTTCATAAAAGTCCTGATATCTATGATAATATCTTTCGAAAGTCTTTTCCTCTTCTGGGTTTATAGGTAAAACTTTCGATCGTCGACCATATTGTGTCTTGAGAAAAAGGTACTTTCATCCGAGTCTTTCTGCTTAGACAGTATAGTTTTATTCAGTCATTGCTAACTGTTTCTTTTCATTTTCTTCTTGTATTTTATTTTGTTTCTCGTGTAGCTCCAGAAATCGTTTTGTATTTTCTTCCTTTTGTTCTTTCTGAAAATTCAATAGTTTTTCCTGAAAACGTTCTTCACTCTCTTGTTGTCTTTGCATCTGATACTTAATGAGTTCCAGCATAGATGATTGAAATTGCTCCATGATTATGTATGTGTAGAGAAAAAAGAAAGCAAAATTATGTGTGTTTTTTTTTTTTCTCTCTGAGGTGGGGGCCAAAAAATTAATCAAATTCTCTGGCAGGACAAAATTTTTTTTTTTTTAGCATAAAAAATTGATTATTATAGATTCCAATTTAATCAATAAATTAATGTCTAAGTTACAGTTTTTTCTTTTTGTCGATAAACTTTTCAATCCTTTGCTGTGAAAAAATGCTTGAGCTCTTTTAAATTTTCCCGTGTTGAAATCGTTTCTTTCGCTGTTCCGATATTTATTTTTCAACGTAAGTTCTTTTTATCCGTTCGAAGCCTCGTCGCCACTGTTGAGATATTGGGAGTGTTCCCGCGTGTGTGTATTCAAATAAAGACAAACACAGATGTAAAGAAAAATACTGGTATATTTGAAGAGGTATTTAACAACAGAGTGATTAGTAATAACGAACGCAGGTTAGTAATAACAATCAGCAAGAGTCTACAGTCCAACGGTATCTTCCGGTCGAGAGACGGAAGTGCAATGGTCTCCAGATCTCTCTCTCTCTCTCTCTCTCTCTCTCTCTCTCTCTCTCTCTCTCTCTCTCTCTCTCCTGATCTCTCTAGCACTGATCTATATCGTAGAGAGATCAGTCCATTATCAGAAGATGGTAGAAGAAGTAATATGAGTATCACTAAGATGGGTGGGAGAAGGAAGACGGTAATCACTAAGTTGGGTAGAAGAATAAAGACGGTAATCGCTAAGATGGGTCGAAGAAGAAATATGAGTATCACTAAGACGGGTGGGAGAAGGAAGACTGTTGTCACTAAGATGGTTAAAAGAAGGAAGACAGTTGTCACTAAGATGTGTAGGACAATGAAGACGGGAATCACTAAGATGTGTAAGAGAATGAAGACGGTAATCACTAAGATGATTAAAAGAAGGAAGACGGTAATCACTAAGATGATTAAGAGAAGGAAGACGGTAATCACTAAGATGATTAAGAGAAGGAAGACGTTTGTCACTAAATGGGTAGGAAAAGGAAGACGGTTATCACTAACATGGGTAGAAGAAGGAATATGAGTGTCACTAAGATGTGTAGGAGAAGAAAGACGCTTGTCACAAAGATGGAAAGGAGAATGAAGACGGTAATCACTATGATGTGTAGGAGAAGGAATATGAGTTTCACTAAGATGGGTAAGAGAAAGAAGAGGGTTGTCACTGAGATGGGTAGGAAAAGGAAGAAGTTTGTCACTAAGATGGTTGGGAGAATGAAGACGCTAATCACTAAGATGATTAGGTGAAGGAAGACGGTTGTCACTAAGATGAGTAGGAAAAGGAAGACATTTGTCACTAAAATGGTTGGGAGAAGGAAGACGGTTGTCACTAGGAAGGGTAGAAAAAGGAAGGCGGTTATCACTAAGATGGGTAGAACAAGGAATATGAGTGTCACTAAGATGGGTGGGAGAACGAAGACGGTTGTCACAAAGATGGGTAGGAGAAGAAAGACGGTGAACACTAAGATGATTAGGAGTAGGAAGAGTTACTATGCATCAATATCGCTATTGGGCCGTGGAAGTGTGGAGTCGTCTCATCTGGTACAACTAATTACGTTTGTAACTATTTTGGAGGGTATAGGTTGAATTTGTTTGCAGAGGAGAGTACAGGCGGCTCTTGATACAACCTTTCAGCTGCGTGTTGTGAAAGCTATGGGCGATTCTATTAAGATGTGGATGTTGTTCTCAAGAAAATCCCGTGAAAATCGACTGACTCTACATAGAGCGTTTTCGTAAAAAAAAAGAAAAAACACCCGTCTTCATTGTGCATTGGTGACAAGGAAATGGTTTAAGGAAGACTCGGCTTACTTCCAGATATTCTATTGTCACCTTTCACTTGATCAGGTTTAGGTCATCTATGAGGTGAACAGAAACTTAGAGAGTTGAGTTACTAAAGGGAAATAACTAAAACTGAGATATCCTAAAGAGGTATGCCACGTGCAATTAGAATAATTAAAACGGTTCAATTCAAAATTCTAAACACCTGAAGAAAGCCGGAGCGTACAACGGTCGAAACATCGTAAATATGACAACAAATTTGAGGCCAAAAGCCCGAACAATGCAAATAGTATAAGTAGGCTTAGAACATGTTGCAGAACTCAGTGAAACTCCTGCAGTCACACCCAATAAGTACAATTCAGTTACATATCACGTAACTACTTGACGTCGTATACTTTATAACATGTCACGTAGCCGCTGTTATTCAGACGATGCTGCGAACTAGGCAGTATTATGTTCTAAACTGATTTATGCCAGGTTAATAAAATGGGCAGAACTTTGCTTAAAAAGCAGTTGTTTTTAAAAGCAGTTTTCATTTTCTCTATTCGCAAACAATTTACGAATCAGTAATGTAAAATGTGAGTTTTTAAACGTCGCTTACCATTTCACTTGGTGTGTCACGTGTTAAATGCTTCCTCCAACATGAAGAAGCTGTAAAAATGAACAAAGCTACAGTGATCTGACAAATTAATTAATTTGTCAAACTATTCTGACAGCAGAAACATAAGGTGACAGTTTGTTTTCTAGACTACTCTCCGTCTTTTCCTTTGATCTGTATCTCAATCAATGGGAGAATCATTCATCTTCGGCGCTGCTGCTCTGATTCAAACAAAAAGTATATGGTACGCTCTTCCTTTCCTGTTTTTCTTCGATATTCTCCATATTTGACCAAAATTCTGCGCTGTCTTTTTTCATTCTTCCGATGATATCAAGTTACTTGCAACTGCGCCGTTTAATTAATGACAGACTTTGTTTTTTTTTTATTTCTGAAATTCATTTCTGGGACAAAGAAATCTGCCGATTGTTCTTCATCAATTGTTGGAAAAAACATCAAATTAATTCTTCAATATTTTCCAATAATTACAATCAAATCAAATAAATAAAACCCCACTTGATTCCCACATAGATTCTTCTTTTATTGTCCTTCCAGAACATGAGCAGCTACGGCTCCCCACAACTTCCTTTTATTGCTCGAAGTAACGCTATACGTTCCCTTTTTCTTCTTGTTCTGACAACTAACTCGTTGTCTACTTGCTGTTTCTTGTGCTTTTCTTGCCTTCAGTATATCACGTGAGTTTTAAATTCTCCAGACCTTCTTTCCTCATGTGTCACAGAAAATTAATGTTTTTCGTATAGTATCGATGTTTATTTTTAAATTTCATATGAAGCGTTGCATCAGTTGTATGAAAAATATAATTGCAATAAATAAACAATATTATGTAAACGTATTGAATGATGGCAACACCATAATTGGAAATTTCAAAAGAAGTTGACAAAGAGATCTAAAAAATCGAAAAAGAATTTGACAACGTGAACATGAAAAAATGGCTTTAATGATATCACAAAAAATATTTAAGCCAACTTAAAAGAGAAGAGATTTACAAGGAAGAACATTTTTGAAGAAGCTGGTGTTGTGAATGTAAGAAAAGAGGACATTAGCGAAGAATATGAAAGCACCCAAAACGACAACATTTAAGTAGACGTCAAAAATAGAAGCATAAAGGTTGGGCACATGAAGAATAATTTCGCATTTATCAGTTTGCTTGCAACCTTAGTCTGCCTAAAACGCCTCGTGGCACACATGATTTGTCTGTAGTATTCTTAGTACGTATTAGTAGAACTAAATCTCTGTAAATTCTACAATTTTCTTCATCCGTAAGGAGATTGGTTATCCAGCATTCACTGCTACATAAGAGATTAGCTATTATTTTTCATTGTTACTAAAGACATTTTCCTATTTTAATACTTTGCTTAGTTTCGTCACTTTTCATTATTTTGGACTTCTACTCAGATAATGCTTGTTTCTGATACTCGCAATACGTAGCTTAGACTCTTTTGCTGAAAACTAATTGATTGAACTATTTTGTTTAGCGGCGTATCAACACCTTTATGGGTTATTTAATGTCGAAATCTAAATATGTTTAACAATTTTATGGCTTCAGCTGCCGGTTAAATCTATTTTAGGTAATTTTACTATATGTGTCCTTGGTAATTATATATATATATATATATATATATATATATATATAATGAATTGCTGGTATTTTTACTATAAAAATGTATTTTCATATTTTCATAGTGTTTCTTTTCTGTTTGAGAAGGAAGATAATGTTGCGCCAATTTTTCAAGTGGTGGACACAAACCTGTTTTTTTTTTTTTTCGAACACTGGACTGTATCTTTTGTAAGAAGTATAAAATTACCTCAATCATCGAGCAGGCCAAAAAATATAATTCTCGCATCAAAAATAGAGGGACCTGGCCAATAATTTCAATTTTAATTTTTTTCCAAACCTACAAATGTTATTCCAGACTCCTCTTTTATTTCATTTTCCACTTTTTCCAACCTTCCCATTTGTTACAGCATCCTCTTCTATTTTTTTGAAGGAGGGATTTACTATGCTTAGCTTAGACTTGGGACAAGAAGGAGAGTATGGAGCACCCAGAGTGGACCTAACTCACTTCTCAATCGTAACTGATCTCGCGAGACAAGTGGGCTGAACATCACACCACGTCGAAGTGTTAAACATCTCTATCGTTTTTGTTCCGAATGTAAATTAATTTTGTTTGAATTTTCCGAACTACACTTTTATTTTCATCCCCCCAACTTTTATTCTAAACTACCCTATTTAGAACTTAAAAGTAAAGAATATGCAACTCTTTGGTGGACTTTGAGTATCCTAAACCTAAAGAAAATGTAGCCGGGATTTTACGTCCTCTGAAATAGATAACAGCGTAAAGCATAAAGTATACCAGATATAAATGGTAAAAGATGTAAATGGTAAAAGATGTAAATGCTAAAAGATGTAAATGGTAAAAGAAACAAAAAAACACTCTGTAAATCGGAGCCAAGCCGGGAAGAACACTCGACGCCGAACAAAAAATAATAATTCTGCCGCAGTTTTTGTCGCTTACAAAAAAGCAATTTGACTTGTTAACCCAGCAGGAAATGTCCAACAGAGAATTCGTTTCTTTTTACCTCCGCTTCTATAAAATCTTGATTGGCTTTTGTAGACAAAACCAATAAAGATTTTTTTTTGAAGCAGAGAGACTGAAATTGATCTGAAAACTGTCAGGGGAAACTGAAAAAGTTATATAGAGATTTGCAACCGGAACCTGGACTCATCAGAAAGATACATATGGGAGGGAAGTATTTATTTATTTCGATTACATTCGAGTTGTGAAAGCCTTGAAGTAAAATGTCTGACACTGGATTAAGTGCTTCGGTTTCAAATCCGATACCAACAATTCGTGAAACTACTTTTATTGAAAATTTCCCAGCATATGACAACAATAGAAAAGTTTTCAAGATTTTGTTTACTAACGTTCAAACAATACAATGCCCAAGAGCCACTCAAAGTAGAATGTTATTAAATGAGATTGTTGTATGAACGTAAAAAGAATTAGTAAAGTGCAGTTTAGGAGGATATATACGATAGATAACGGTCGTCCCTAGACTTGAAAAGATTAAGATTGTACTGATGAGGAAGCGTTTTATTGATAGTCTGTCCCACAAGGCAACAGTCGTGGCGAAAAGTCTGCCCGAGTGAAACTTACTCTTTACTCATGGAATATAAAGAGAATGAGACTGAGTCGATTCATTATAATTGCTCTATTAGCTCTGAGCTGTAAAAGTCTGAACTGGTGGAGGCAAGGAATAGAATTCGCCTGAACATCTGCCATGAAAGATAGCGATGTAGAAGTGTGAGACTAGCAAGGTTCCATCTGTGGGAAAGGGTGAAAGAGAGTTCATCACCCACAAGGATGCGCAAATGCTTTTGAAAAGTATCTGATCTTGTTCTTGTAAAGATAAAGTGTGGCAGGAGCAGCATCTTCAGCGGTGGGTCATATATACGAATTCCGCTTCTGGTCCCAAATGAGTTTAATTTCAATAGAGGTTGATGAAAGAAACGTCATCATGACTGGAGACAACACAGACTCTGGTCTGGGATGATGGAATGTTACTCGCTTGTCAACACGGAAAATAATTTTAATAAGACATCATCATGTCTATCCAATGTAGCTCTACATTCATCACTAAAATTTATAAATGCAAAATCATTCTTCATATGCCCAACTTTTGCGTTTCTATTTTTGTCCTCTACTTAAATGGGGTCGTTCTGGGTGCTTTCATGTCTTTCGCTAAGGTCCTCTTTTCTTACATTCACAACACCAGCTTCTTCAAAAATATTCTACCTTGTAAATCTCTTTTAAGTTGGCTTAAATATTTTTGTGATATTATTAAAGCCTATTTTTTCGTGTTCATGTTTTCAAATTCTTTTCCGACTTTTCTGTGATTTCTTTGTCAACATTTTCGTAATTTCCAATATGGTGTTGCCATCATTCAATACGTTTACATTATTTTGTTTCTTTATTGCAATTATATCTTTCATACAACCAGATAAGTGATTTGACTTTTTCTTAATTTATTCAATATTATAGCTATATTTATCTATTGAGCACTTTTTGACAGAATTTCTGCTAACCCGAAAAAATGTATAAAATTCTCGTAATTTTCGCATATCATCCCTACTTTTGTTATTGTTATACTCAGATTACAAAGATATGTCTTTGTTTGTTTTTTTAGATATAGAAGGACCCATTTGTAACGATCACAAATATAGATGAAAACAATAAAATGTATTATCTCTCAAATAAGTAAAAGAAACAGATAAGGGAAGCCCTGGGGTCGAAAAGAAAACAGATAACAAAAGAAAATGAGTGAAATATTTAAAAGTAGATCCGGATGAAAAGGCATAAAAATGAACTGCATTGAAATTCCTAATGGTGAGAGAGTGCAAGAGATAGACAAAAGAAAGTGTGCAATATGAAATACGTGTCCATTATTATTCTGTTTTCATATACAAACGATCATTATTTTACAGCATTTAATTAAACACTGGAATGAGCAATGGCGGTTGAAAAGAATAAAAGAGAAAAATAAGAAACAATCTAAGAAGAGAAGAGATAGGAACAAAAATTGGGGAACAAAAGTAGACTTTCTACAAGCCCAACTCGTCAAATATTATTTTGGACAAATGTTTCTTTATTTTATTTCTTTTATTTTTATAGTAAACCCTACACCGTTGTGTATATACGGGTGATGTAATCAATTCGGAATTCGAACTCGACTCTCCCAGTTCAAATTCCAATTGAGGTTCGCTACATTCACTTACACGTAAATATCCTTGGGAAATGTATAAATCGATCCCGTCACCGCCAGCTATGGGTTAAATGGTAGGCCGTGTATCTATAAACTGCATTGCATTATTATCTCCAAATACTATTAAAGAAATATTCAATCGCAAGTAAATGAATTATTTTATACCAAAAATATGTTTCCGGTTGATAAACCATAAAAAATTAATCAATCTGACACCGTCATTCTTTGATCTTTCCGAGATAGTAAAGAACGCAATTTAATAATTTGCCACCGGCTACTTTCGAACTTGAATCCTTTATATTCGGTAATTTGTTTGTCGGGGGAAGCTGTGTTATCGATTAGGCAACGTAAACCAGCAAGTTACGAACAATGTGAGCGAAATGTGATAAACAACAGGAAGGAAATAAAAGAAAAATTAGTGAAAAAATCAATAAGTAAAAACGATTTATCTAATAAATTCAATTATATTACAACTAATATTATTGCCTGTAAACAAAGAGTAGAGACCGATTGGAAACCATTCCCATATCTGTCACAAACGCAGTCTTTCCGGGGAAATGTCAAAGAACCTCTTTATTTCATCCATAGGTCTATTAGTGCTAGGTGGGATGGATAGTCATTTTTATAACTCCTGAATTATTTGTCCTGCAGACAATATTTTACGGTCTCATTTGATTCCGGGTAAATTATCACATCACGATGTAATGAAACGGTCAACATTGACAGCAGGCAGATTGTTATAGAACAATTCAGCGTTAGGGTCGAATAGGAAAAGAAAGAACAAATCCTGTTATTGGTTCCGAAAGTGGGTGAAACTATCAAAGACTACGCCTTCTATGACTGCTCTCTCGACTATTAAGAGAGTTTCCTTCCAAACCTTTTCTTTAAGGCAGTGTGTAAAATTAACAACTTGATTATATCATTATTTTCTCTTCTCGTTACATGTGTTATACATTTTTTTTATTTTGCTGGGATTGAAATTTTTGGTAAGGCTCTTTCTGATTTTGTAGCACTAATCTATAGGGTTTGATTGGCTTCTTTAGGTCCGAAAGGATTATTTTATTTCAAGCCATTTTTAATCAGTGATATGGTAAGATAACTGAATATATATATATATATATATATATATATATATATATACAAAATACCAAAATGCAATTGGTATGGATTATTCCAAAGAGGACTTTTGATTTCATATGCGAGCTCAATGTGTGATATAGAGAAAATTATAAGAATAATTAGGGAAAAAGTTAAAAATCCATAGTCGGTAATAAATTTATTTCGCTGAATATAAGCATATTCATATGCTCATATTTATCGAAATATATTTATTGCCGACTATGGATTTTTTTGTAGTTTTTTTTCCTAATATATATATATATATGTAAGCAAATATATGGATATAGATCCGACAGTATGAAGAAAAATATACAGAAAAAACAAACAAAAATATTAATATGCAATTATGCTGTATTAATATTAATATAAAGTCCTTTCCTTACTTGATCAAGCTTGTACGAAAATATAAGAATCTATTGATCAAGCAAGGAAATGATTTATTATCGAACTGTTTTTAAAATTGTTCCATCGTTCTGATATTTTGAAATCATTTTTGATTTGCTTTGTAACGTGGAAGACTTCAAGCTTGTATGAAGATATAAGAACCTACTGATCTCTGCGTATTTCTATATCAACGGAAGGGATTTCTTGAACTGTTTATATAAAATAGTTCAATCGACTTTTTTAATATATTTTAATATTTGGAAATCATCTTCGAATACGTTTTCACAACATCGCCCACGTGACGACGACGTGATCATATTTAAACGGAACGCTGATCTTATATAAAAATTTCAGTTATCTGTTTGGATTAGTTGTGCTCTTATGTCCATCGTCTTTTCGTGTTGAATTTTTATATGTTCTAATGGTAATTATGTTTAATGAATGGTCTAAAATAGACCGAAACGTCCGACGTTGACTTTATATTAACATTAATACAGCATAATTGCATATTAAGATTTTTGTTTGTTTTTCTGTATATTTTTCTTCATATATATATATATATATATATATATATATATATATATATATATATATATATATATTATAATTATTGTTTTAATGTCTACATCGCAACACAGAAATTACTGTTTTGATACAGAAGCTTAAAACTTAAAATTTAATTTTTAAGTTAAAAATTTATCTTTATACACACACAAACACACACACAAACACACACACAAACACACACACAGATATATATATATATATATATATATATATATATATGTGTGTGTGTGTTTGTGTGTATATTATTTATGTGCGTGTATGATATACAAATCGATATACCATATTAATAATGATAAAGTGCAAGAAACACCTTACAAAAGGGATCTTTTACAAAGCAATACACACCAATGAAGTCATCTTTATTAGTCTGACAAGAAATTTGGCTTAAGTTCTGTGGGTTTTATTATTTGGTAATGCTCCGTGTGATTGTGTAGCACCATTCTACAGGGTCTGATGAGGGATTGTCTTCAAGGATTCATTCAATGATCTAAGAATATATATATATATATATATATATATATATATATATCATAAATTAATTGATTTAAAATATGTTTTTTTCGCTACACAGTTCTAACCATGTTTCAAAAATGGAAGCTAAAAGCCACGAATTTAATTTTGCAATTAAATTAAAGACATTAGTTCCATTTCATCCTCAAGCGAATTTTGGAGTAACTTTTAAAATTACTGGGTTTTAAAGACACAGCTAAAATCACGTTTCCATGGTTACAGATAAATCTACTTCAATTGGACAAGGGTTGTCTGGGTTTTCCTTATGTCTGTATCATTGTATCGGTTATTAGCTACATTTTGGTAAGGGCTAGGGATGTATTTTTCAATGAAAACTGACATCCGTTGAATGCATGTCGTCTGATTTTTTTTTTTTTTTTTTTGTTAACGGCAAAAAAATTCTTACGGCATTTTTTCTATTTGTAAATTTAAAGATTTTCGGGGGTTTTCAGATTAGAATACTTTTTATTTAACTACGATTTGAAATATTCTCATTTTTAATTTTTATTATACTATATTTTTTTATGAACAGTTAAATGTATTAGAATCCCTTATAGTATGCAGGATTATTTTTACATCAAGTATAAGTATGTATATTGGGTTATTTTTTTTTATATTATTTAAGTAAAATTTATGACAATGACGGCAAAAATAGTTACTTAATTTCACTGATTTAGTAAACTTTTATTTTTTATATATATAAACCTAGTAATATATTGTTTCTCATGTAAGTACGAAGGACATGGGTCATTCAAAAGCTTACATCTTCTGGTATTTCATATTAATTTTATTTTACTATAGGTGTTTTATTGGATTCTTTTAAGTGCGTGTAGTACTAAGCAAAAGAAGTTTAGGTTAGAATTCATTTTATTTAACTACAATTTTAATTAAAACTTTAAAATATTTTCATTGTTAGTTTTAATAGACTATATTACTTTATAACAGAAGGAAATGTATTTGAAATTACTTATAGTAAGTAAAATTATTTTTCCATATCAAAGTATATGTATATTACGATTTTTGAACTTTTATATTTAATTATTATTATTAAGTAATATTTATGGCACTTACTGCAAAAATAGCTAATTCATTTCTCAGATTTAGTAAACTTTATTTATTAATTAATTTATTTATTTATTTTAAATATATATAAACTTAGTAATAAAGTTTCATATGTATGTACAAAGGACATGGGTCGTTCACTGGCCTACATCATCTAGCTTTTCGTTATAATTTCATTTTTCAGTAGGTGTTTTATTGGATTCACTTAAGTGCCGGTAGTACTTTTTTTTACATGTGTTTAGGTTAGAATACATTTTATTTAACTGCAATTTTTAAAAGATGCTTAGGTTAGAATTCGTTTTAACTATAATTTTAAATACAGCTTTAAAATATTTTCACTGTTATTCCAATAGACTTTTTTTAAAAAAAAAGAAAAAAAGAAGTAAATGTAATATAATTACTTACAGTATATAAAATTATTTTTCATGTTAAATATAAGTATGTATACTACCTGATTGCCCCTTTTTTAAATTTATTTTTATTTTTAAATTTTTTAAATATTATTTAAGGAAAATTTTTGACAATGACGACATATAATAGCTATTTCATTTCTCTGATTCAATAAATTTTTATTTTTTATAAACTTAGTAATATATAGTTTCTCGTGTATGCACAAAGGACATGGGTCGTTTAATGACCTACATATTCTAGTTTTTCTTATTAACTTCCATTTTACTGTAGGTGTTTTATTTGATTCTTTTAGATGCCAGAAGTATTTTGAGAGAGATGTCTGATTTTTATATTTATTTATTCTAAATGAAGTTTGATGTTGGTTGAATCTTTTTTTGAATTCATGGCTAGTGCAAACTATATATATTTTTATGTTTTCAGGACTTTCAATCGAAGAGATATTGCATTGGTATACTAATGATTCAGTGCAACATTTATTTTGTAGAGGGCAATTATCAGGGTTTCTACAGTTACATAGTTTTTGTATATTTCCATCAGTTTTTATCTTTATTTTTCCATTGTCTAAATTTTTTGGTTTTGGTATAAGTGTTTATTTAAGATATTAGCATTATGGTTCTTAATGATTTTTTCTAAGTTTTCTGTACAGCTGTAACTCAATTTTAGTGTGTTTTTATTGAAAATAGTACTTACTTTACTTTCACTAGAAAAATGCTTGACTATTAATGCGAGGAATTTATGTCCTAATTTGTTCTTTACCATTTGGTTGTATGGGGGAGTATAGCAAATAATTTTTCTACATCTGTTTTTTCTATGCTTTCCATTTTCATTTTTTATATAAGTTAGTTTTGGGTTTTTGTAGCCACTCTCTTTTAGAGCCTTATTATAGGAATTGATATGCTCATCGAAAATCTTGTCATTTGCTGAATTTGTACTAATTCGTTTACTGATAGATAACAGTATATGTTTAATTATAGATGGGGGTGGTGATTTGATTTAGGGTGTATATATAAAGGATTGGTGTTGGGTTTTTTATAAGGTGTGTATGTATTTTTATTTAGATCTAATGTTATATCTAGGAAGTCCACTTTTTTTAATTTAGTACTAACCGTAATTTTTAAGCCCACGCTTTTAAATTCTTTATATAATAACTTTCTAATTCTATCTATTTTGAAGTTAGTTGAGTTTCTAATAACCATAAGTCCATCATCTCTGTACAAACCAATGTCATTTGTATTAATATCATAGTGCGCTGTAAGGTTGTATAATATAAAAAGACCAATGAGATCAGAAGACTCAGCTGAGTCTAGTGATCCCATTGTGATGTCAAATTGGTCGTAAGAATTCTTAATCCATTTAATATATATATATATATATATATATATATATATATATATAATACAGGGAACATTCTTAAGAGTTTTCCAAGATATTAATCTTCTCAAGTCCTTTGTTATCACTTTTTCTAGTATTGATGGGAATTTCCTTGCAAACCTTTTGTTTTATGCTGTGTGGAAAAATCAATATTTTCCCTTCTACTTACATGTACTACCCATTTTTGTTGCTGTTAAAAGTTTTCAAGTGACATGGATTTTATTATTTGCTCATGCTCTTTGTGATTCTGTATCACAATTCTATGGAATTCAGACATTTTTGAACAGGTTTGACGCCATGCATGACATCCCTGTTTGATTCTAGATCTAATGAGCATGACTTGGATCTTTCAGACAAATAAATTATCTCATGGTCTTGGTTAATGCTGTCCCTAGCGCAAAATATCCTGTATTCAAAAGTATGCCTTGTACTCGATGTCACCTCAGAACGTCAAAAGAGTTAAATGTCCCGAGTGTTGACTTCGGTTTCCTAGTAGCCAGCTGCTGTATAATCTGGCCTCAAAGGATATTGATGCGTGCACCAACATAAAAAGGAATTGAAGCCGCCAGCTGTACTTAGGATAAGCGGACACAAGTCAACTGGATGACAGGACGACCCACAAAGAGTCCTCGCATCATAGCAAGAAGATCGAACATTCGACAAAAACATATAAACCTCATACCCTCTTCAGCAGACATTAACGAAGTCAACTATTCAATAAACATTTTTTATGTTTTGAAAATTTCATCTCGTATTCTTATCAGATGTTACCAACATAACGTTAGAGAAGGAACCTATTTAATTCTTTTGTTAATCGGAGACCCGAGTTCCAAATTTCGTTAGGTTCGTTAAATTAACTTAACCGTAAATAACCTTGGAAAAGGTATGAATCCACCTCTTCTACCCCCATCTATAGGTTAATTAGTAATACTTGTATCATTAAACAATTAACTTCCCAAAATTTGTTACAATTGAAAAATATTTTCTTGCTTTAAATAACATGCAATGGGTTGATAAACCGTAGAGTCAATCAACTTTCTCATTTGCTGCACTTCTCGCTTGTGGAACTCCCTTCCTGCTCCATGCTTTTCATTCAACTTTTAATTTAAATGCAATGTCAATTGAAATCTACTGTCCTTCTGATTACTTTTTCCTGTTTACACTCATTATTAATATTTCTGTTCGTTATCATCCCACACTATGTAACCCTTTGTTTCTTAGTGGCTTTACTGCCTTGGATGGAGTAATACAGATTAAAAATAATTTATAGAAATAAAATAATTGGGTCCAAAGAATTAATGTGTAATAGTAATAATGACTCGATTCGAAAGATAGAAAGTAAAGTTTCATTCGGCTTTGATAAAACCATCCAGAAAAACCAGAAAAGTATTTTAAGTATAAATAAAAAAAACATTCAATTCAATAAAAGAGTTGATTTTTGTAAAGATCATCTTTCTAAATAACAATTTCTTTGTTCAAAAGTGATTTCTATTGTTGGACATTGAATCTTCTGGTAAGGAATGTATATATAGAGTTTGTCTAGACTTTGCTATAATGAAAGAGTCTTTTTCTTACTTTTCTTCTACAGATTATAGTTGAAAATAGATTAAGTGATATTGAAGATATTTGACTTAAACTTTTTCTCTTCATTGTGATATAAGAAGAATTAAAGAAAAATTCAAAAAAAGAAACGAAAGAAGGATTTTAAACCGATACGTAAATGTGAATATCATGAACGAAAGAAATCACTCACGAACAACAGTGATTGTCAAAAACTGTTGAAGCAACAAATGATCATATGATCTTGATTTCAATTCTTGATATCGAGTATCAAGTTCGCTCGTTACAATTTTTCGGTCAATTATTAATCGTCATAGAAAACTATAATTTATAAATAATAGATATTGAATATACATTTCTAAATAATATACAGAGATTATTTTAATGGAAAGATATAATATATACTCACAGATATATATATATATATATATATATATATATATATATATATATATATATATAAGTTGACACTGACGTCAAAACTTAGTTTCATACTTCACGTAATCTTTAGGTCATGTATGTTGTGTTTTAGTTTGACTATTTATATATGCTAGACATCACTATATCTATTACAACTGAGTAGTAAGTTCGAGCCTCACAGGATGCTTCATACTTTTGACCTTATGCCTCATGAAAGCTATGTTTAGAAAACCCAAAGTGCGGTGGTTAAATTGACGCCATTTTATATGTTTAATTTCGAACATGCGCATTGTGTGTTTTTGATTTTGTTGACTGCATAGAATAATAGAGTCTGTTGGGCACCGTCTGTAAGAAAAAGACCACCATGACACAATTCGCCAAAAATTAGAAAACAGTATGCTGTACTGCTTGACATTCACGCTGGAAGCTCCAATACGAACATTTCAGAGTGTTTGGGTGCCAATCTGAGGACAGTGCTGAGGATTTGGAAAGAGTTGGATGAGTGTAATGGTGATTACGAAGGTACGGCTACTCGGAAAAAAAAACTCACTCTGATCGCTCTCATGGGAAAAGAACTACCAAATTTGTTGGTGAGGGCCACAAACTCAACACGGAGGCCTACATCCAGTGCCTTGAGGACGTAGTACTGCCCTGTGTCAAGAGGGTGGCTGCTGGAAGGCCCTATATCTGGCAACAGGACTCTGCACAATGCCACATAAATATTGTGTCATGGCTGTCAAACAATTTCTGCAACAACATCCCTTCTTACATCTTGTCACCTAAATCCCAGATTCCTTGTAACACCAAAGATGAACTGAAGGCAAAGATTATGACAGCATTCAGTAACTTAACCCAGGAGACAGTCCAGAGTTGTAGGAGATTCCAAAATTGTCTGGAGGCCGTGGTTGAAGCCAATGGCAATTTTATTGAATAAATTTATCTTTTAGTATTTCAAGATATTTCTGTGTAACTTTGGTAAATATATCTGTTAAAATGAGATGTTAGTGTTATTTTCATGTTTGTGTAATTTAGACAAGATTCGCACCCTCGATGCAGGATAATGGTGCATTATGGGTAGCAAGGTCTATTGTATTATCCTGACAGTTATTGTGTTCACGGTAACGGTTATGTTTAAAATTATTCTAGAGGCTGTTGAATAGAAATAATTGTGGATGCGAATGCGTTTATTGGTTAACTTCTTACTCATTATTTATTAATGTTTACTTAATTATTCATTGTTGATTATTATTATATTTAGTTGTTTTTATGCGTCTATTCATAGTTTCTTAATTTCTTTATTATTTACTTGATTTGCTTATTTATTTAAATTATTTGTTTACTTTTTTTCGGAAGTTGGTTATCTTATTTATTTAGTTTAATGTATAGCCTTTGCTTAAAGTATGTTACAGTATCTGCGTTGTATATGGTGCCTATATTAGCTTTTCCATGGTAGTCGTTTTCCCTTTTCGATTTTTAAGTGGGTAACAAAGGAAAAATTTATTTTCGTGTTTGCATTTTGAGATAAGTTCTGATCATTTATTTAGTAATTTGTGTAGTTTATTTTCTTCTTTTTTTGGTAAAGCCCGTTATACTTATTTTCCATGATATTTTGTTGTAATTTGGTTTTGGTTTTTGATCTCTCATATATGTTGAAGAAACATTGTGCTATTCGTGTATTTAATATTCGTAAAGGAAACTTTGTGTGCGCAATTTCTCTGTTTCCAGAGAGCTTCAGTTACTCCTCCTAAGTATATTTTTTTCGTTAATTGCTGATTTTACCGTGGCTTGGTATACTATATTGTTTTGCAAGCAATTGTCAATTAAGGGACATTAGTTCTTTGATCTGGAGTTATAGGTGGGTTTAGTTTGTGCAGGTGGCGTGTTGATTATTTTTCTGTTGTTTCTTTTTCATTATTTGTGTCATATTTTCGGTGCAACGGTAGATAATTTTTCCTGTGTTTCTGTTGAATATCCTGTGGAGAGTGTTTGATGGGGAACGTGTCTGTTTATGAGTTTAATGTATATTTTTCTAACGTTTATTTTTACACTTCTGTTGTACGGTGGGTTGAACCATAAAATATTTATTTTCCTGCTGGCTTTTTTTGTATCGTGTGGTGTGTTTGTGGGTGTTGTGAAAAATCCACTTTTAGGGATGTTTCATATTATTTTTGGCTTCGTTGAAGATTTCACTGGAGGAATTGTTAGATAACCCGCAATTAATCGATTGTGAGATCTGCTTGATTATTTTTGGTGGGTAGCAGGAAGTATGTATGTAAAAAAGTAAAAGGTGTTTACTGAGAGTGGAAGAATTTAAGAGAAAAAACATTAAGAAGAAAGGACAATAAAAGAACAGAATTCAAGGAGACAGAAGATGACGATTGATATTGCATTTAAATTTTTGAAAGCAAAAGCCAAAAGATAGTTCCACAAGTGAGAAGTGCGAGAGAAGAAAATGGTAGCTTTTAACTTATGGTTAAATCTTTCAATTCCAGTTGTAAAATGATGAGACCTAACTGCCAATGTAGTACTGCGCTTAAATTTGGAATGTCGAAGTATCAAAGAGAAAGGTTCATCAGAACAATTACCATTAATATATTTATAGAAAGGGCGCATGGAAGCTACGTTTCGGTGGTAGAAAGGTGACTGAAGAATATATGCCAGATGAGGACCAATAACATTGCAGATTTTTGTTTGGATTTTGTCAAGAATCTCTGTATACATCACAGAAGCTTCAAACCAGATGTGACAGCAATAATAAACGCCAAAACGTCTCGCAATATTTTACCTTTAGGCTTTGTACTGAAGTTTCATAACGCCGTGCAAAAAAAAAAGCAAGAAAATGTAGCCTGACATCGTCTCTTCCTTCCGCTTCCATCATTCATAATTAACAATTTATCACGTGGTTTATTCAAATTGTCAATGTTAATGTTCGTAATATTTGACAATCCATACATCATTTCCTTTAAATATGTCATTAATGTCTTTGTTAATTGAAAAGTTAATTCAAATTATTTTAAAATATTCTATGGTCCTCATAACTTTTGATGTAATGTGCAATTATTCTCTTTATTTCAGCCACGGTAAACGGCTACAACATCTTTGCCCATTGATTCTTAATATTCACCTCGGACTATTGACGAATAGGGTTTTATGCAATCATTGAAAGTTGACTCAAAATCCTATTGATATTGTGTCCCTTTCAATGTGATCTTTCACTTGCGAAAGGGATAAAATGTAGCCAATCAAGGACCAGATTGGAAAGCTATTTTGACCTTTAAACTTCACCTGATCTCGTGCAAAGAAAGAACAAGATTGTGCTAGGTGGGCAGGTAATAAACGCCATCCCACTCGAATATACAGAAGAAATTAATCTTCTACAACAAGTGGCTGACGCCCATCGCTTTCTCAAAGAGAATCAAAGGCGTCAGATTCAACAAAATCGAGTTTGCAATTGTTAAAAGGGCGGCAACACGGATCGAAAAGAAAACAGTGATCTTGAATTATTTATGCTTTCGACCATTGTGGCACTTAAAATCGTTAAGCGGCAAAGTGTATTTCTTTACTGAAATGCGCCCAATACAAGCCACAAGAGCCACTCATGGCAGAGGGTTACTCAATGAGGTAACGATTTAAATAAAAAACAATTATCCTACCTTTTAAACTAATTCGTAGTAGGATCAGTAACGATAAACATTTGGGAATGAAGATTTTTCCCACCATTATAAATATTTTGATTAGTTTTCTTGTTGTTGATTATTCTTTATGCACAATTTTCCAAGTATCGAGATGCTTATAAAATCAGTATTTAAAGTCTTTACGTTTACCTGATCTCGAACACAGATCTCCACTACCAGGAGGAAAGACATAACTACTTTTCTTATTTTAATGCTTTTTCGATTAACTTTACTTTCCTTCAAATTGCGATTTATAATTTTCATTTTATAAGATGTGGCTTTTGTATAAGATGCGTTTTTGTATAAGGCGCACTTTTGCTTTTAGGAACATTTAAAATAAAAGACAAATCCCTGGGTCAGGCAGTGTGTATTGGCACTCAGTGGAAATAAATGAGCAACAAATACAAAAGCCACATCATGAAAATTATAAACTGTAATTTGAACAAAAGTAAAGTTAATCGAAAAAGCATTAAAATAAGAAAACTGAAATCGTTACGTCTTTTCTCCTGATAGTGGAGATCTGTGTTCGAGACCAGGTAAATAAGAACGAAACGAGGTATCACATAAACAGTGGACCGAGAGCAGTCTACCTCTGATTACACAAAGGATTCATTTCAGAATTCGCTATAGATTCCCCAGATCGATATATACCTGATGAAAGCCGGGGGTACAACGACAGAAACGTCGTAATAATAACAAAGATGAGAGTAACAATCCGAATATAAATAGTGTAAATAATTAAAGGTAGTAAAATTATAATAATATTATACAGAGTTTGTCTATATTTCTGAGATGAGGTATTATGTATACTATTTACATTATTCGGACTATTGTCCTCATCTTTGTCGCCCTATTTATTACAACGTTTCGGCCTTTCGGCATCTGTCTATATTTCTGAGATGAGGTATTATGTACACTATTTACATTATTCGGACTATTGTCCTCAACTTTGTCGCCATATTTATTACAACGTTTCGGCCTTTCAGTATCTGTCTATATTTCTGAGATGAGGTATTATGTACACTATTTACATTATTCGGACTATTGTCCTCAACTTTGTCGCCATATTTATTACAACGTTTCGGCCTTTCAGTATCTGTCTATATTTCTGAGATGAGGTATTATGTACACTATTTACATTATTCGGACTATTGTCCTTATCTTTGTCTCAAGGACACGTGGCACGGTGGATAAAGTCGTTAGTTAGATCCAGTGACAGGACCCAAAGAGTGTGAGTTCAATACCCGGTTAAGGCAGTGGAGAACTTGGAGAGGGGAATTAACAGGAGATAACTGGCAACCGACATCCATTAAACATGGCACGTGGAACTAGAACAGTCTACCCCAGTGAGCTAAATAAAGGGTTATGTTCGACATTCCAAGAAGGCCGGAGCGTACAACGGACGAAACGTTGTAATAAATATGGGGACAAAGATGAGGACAATAGTCCGAATAATGTAAATAGTATACAGATTTTTTTTCTAATTGTTGTTAGCTTGTTGTTTGTTTAACGGGATATCAACACCTAATGGGTCATTTAATACCGAAATTTAATTGTATTGAGATGAATCATTTCATAATTTTACAATAAATTGGTATTGTTGGCCATAATACTATAAATATCTATTTTTGGCAAATTTTTATACGTAAAATGTATTGCTGGCATTTTCACTATAAAGATGTACTTTTTATACTTTCATAGTGTCTTGATTTTGTTTAGAGGTTTACCATTTGCCCATAAACAGGTACTACCACCCAGGCCAGGATGGACCTAGGATCAATAGCAATTAAGAGGTGGTTCCAGTCTCCTCAGTCTAGAATATGTTAAATATACTGGTGCCCAATGAGGATCGAAGTAGGCTGGCTTTCTCATATTACAACCACCGAGGAATCCTTATATCATCTTTGATCGACACTCCGGTACACATTCTTTCTGAACCTGAGTTATGTTAGACGAAATTTGGACACTGTAGATTAAGCCATAACTTTTTATTAAGATTGTGGTTACGCATAGACATTTGGATAAATCATATTAGCGACTGCCATTGGCGATATTCATGGTTGCGATTGTGAATTTTTTTTTTTTTTTTTTGTTGGCCACAATTAGAATTTGTAAAGATTGGGAAACAAGTCTGTGAAAAGAACGAATCAAATTCGAAAGGCTCAGGAAAATAAACGTCCAACAGATTTGTCAGGTATTTTTTACGCATAAAGACACATTTTAAAGCTGAATATGATATCACTTTCGGTAGAAATCAGACATCTCATAAAATGAAAATCATCAGTTTCCTTTGAGAATCCAATACCATAAGTTCCGACGAAGTACCAAAGGAAATTTAAGACCATTTTTAACAGCCAAGCCAAAGGTGAATACAGCGGAATGATTTTAAAGCCGTTGTTACAGAATGATCAGCGCCTTCAAAAGAATTTTTTATTAGTTTTGCTATGAAGCGTAAGAGAAAAAAAACTATATCAATTTTAGAAGCCACATCTCTTTTCTGGGCAATTTTTAAACGGCTGGAAGTAAATAGTCTAACTTCCTGTCGACGGAATGTCCTGAACGCGTATATAAATTAATGTGTTGTCTCATATACAGAATATACAAGGCGCTTATCGTAGAGCAATGGTAATAGTCATATTAGTACTTTCCGTATAAGGAAATATTTGGCATTCATTGACCGAACCCAGTGTTTCTTAATAGAAAGTTTTCAGAAAAATAGGTTTCTCAAGATTACTAATACTTAATTCTCTTTCCAGTAGTTGCAGAAGCCTTTTTCTTAACCTTTTATTTCAAGGAATGTGTAGCGTCAACAACTTGATTATATCATTATTTTCTCTTCGATTTGCATGTATTATCCATTTCAGTTAATGCTACTTAATGTGCTCAATTGATTTGTATTCTGCCATTCCGTACTTTGTTTTTGATTCTGCAGGCAACCGTCGACGAAGTTCGAAAAAGGATAGTCCTCAGTGAGACCTACAGGCTTAATTTTTCTCAAAATTATTTTTAATCATCGATCTGAGAAAGCGCGCGTACAAATAGAAGACAGTTTAGATATTTGTGAACAAGTTTAGCACCATACATGATATCCATATGAAAGTCTATTTAAGAACATGAATCGAGTCGTTAGGTTAATTTTTTTTTTTTTTTTTTTTGTTCTGTAGCAACTTTCGGTTTCGGGTGAAACTATCCCTAACGTAACCTATTCCATGTCCAATTTCCATATCTCCTATACTAATTGTGTTATAACGGATCTATAAATCGAAGTAGTTTAGTATTTACTGATTTCATACGCTGAATTTTTATGTTGCATTCGGTGCCATCACTTTCATTCCAACTCCAGATCATAGTTTGTCTTGCAAAGGTTTATCTTTGGAGTTTTTAATCGTGGGCGCAGTACATTTTTATGATAGGTTTTTAGCTACACATTGTTTTAAACAATCTGTTATTCACTGCTCATAATCCTTTTCAATTTTCCTTCATCTTTGTTGCGTTTTGAATCGCTGATGGAAATGCGATCCATTCATTTTTGTTGTTTTTTGTTAAATCGTGAGACACTGTTCATTGTGCGATTCAAGTATCTAAGTGTTTTCAGATGCCTTACAACAGCAATATATAGAGAATAGATTAAAGAAAGGGTTCCGTTTGCAATTCCTTGAAAGTTACCCTGTAGACCCGTGAACAAATCCGCTTAGTACCACGTTGTGATGATAAAAACAAAGATGCAAACATTAGTCAGACGATAAAAAAATGGAACGAATTACAACTCCTCTTCCCAGAAATTCAGACATTTTCCTATACGCTTATATCCGCCTTAAGATGGTTTTAACAAAAATGTCGTAAATAAACCACTTCGATCGACTGAAGCATTTTAGTAATCTTTCATATATACATCATGTTATAATTTATAACATTTGTTAGATTTTCAAAATATTCTATTTAAAATTACTAAAGTTGCTTCTCTTTATAACTTACATTTACTCACACAATGTGATCTAAATGCTGAGATCGTTACCAGTTTCAGGGAAGAAAATTATTTATTTGACTAACAAAGCAATTTTAAAAAAATCACCCATAAAACAATCGCTGGTAAAAATCATAAAATACCAGATTGGAAAATTAATTATTTTTAATATAATATCGAATGTTAATTATGCAAACGGGTATTTGCATTAAGCATGGTGTTGGAAGATATAGATGACAAAACTGCATTTATTTGGTGTCACAGGTTTATGTATTTTTATATGTACGTACACGCACAACAAACTTTATATATTTCATTAATTTTTATCGATTGAAGTGAACACACACATACACACAACTTCATAAATTTAAATAATTTCCGAATTTCGACAAGGATCACACGCAGAAACTAATATTATACATTTATTTAATTTTCCAGATTTCAAATAAACAGGATATCTAATTGATTTTCAAGTTTTCAAGAAGACACACACACAAACTTTGAGCCTTATATATTAGATTTAAATATGGAACAGCTATCGTGCTTAATCAAATTCAGGGATTCTGAGAAGAAAACATCCTTTTAATTCAGCGATAAATAATGCATTTATTTTTACTTGATCTCTTTGGAAAATACATTCTTCTTAAAATCTGTTCGCAACCTCACGATATTTAATATTCCGAGAAAACAAAAAAAATAGACGTAAAAATCTTTTCAACAGAAGGAACAACAGTTATTCGCAAAAAGGCGAATTGTTTTCAGAAACTGGAAAAGTAATTAGGGGGCGCATGCGCAGTAAAAGTTATTTAATGGCGACTCGAAAGAGGTCGATTCTGAAGCACAAAGCAGATTATAAAGAACTGCAGACGTAAATGTATTTGATGTCGCTATGTTGATTATTCATCATAGAGTTTCGTTAAAATCAAACACATTCCACGGCTATACATAGAAATTATACATGCATCTGTATGTAGATATTCATGTGTGAATGCATATATTTTTGTGTATATTTGTGTAACCCCTTTTCTGAATAGAAGAAAAATTCTAATAGATTTAAGTACTGTCACTGAAAACTCATTTTTTTTTTTTTGTACATTGGCCAGCTCACAGAAAGTAACGCAATTTTTTGTGCATTGACAGGCTCCAATTATTTGAATTTTTTGTATTCATATATATTAACCAACCAGTGACGTACGAGACGCGTAGTGTTATTTGAATTGGCAGACAGTAAAATATCTTAGAATTAAATTTTGGAGGCTCAACTTCAGAATATGTTCAACAATATTTTTTCTTCCTTAAAAAGGAATATTTAAAAATATATATTAGCCAATAACCTTGAGATTAATAAACTAAATTTTAGATGTATATGTGTATACGTGTATATGTGCATATGTATGGATGTACATATATGGGCATTTATATGTGTATGTGTATATGTGTATATGTATATGGATATACATATAACTTTATGTGTGTGTATGTATATATATATAAGTATATGTGTATGTGTGGATATGCATGTAGATATGTGTGTATGTATTTCTCTATAGGTGTATATGTGTAGATATGGGAATATACATATAATTTCTGTGTAGATGTGTGTGCATGTGTATATATGGATTCATAGGTATATAGGGAGATATAGGGATGTAGATATAGATAGGGGTTAAGATATGTGTAGAGGTGTGTATGTGTATGGATTGTAAAAGAAGGACCTAATTTTCTGTTAGTAATGTTTTATCCAAATTTCTCCTCTAGGATTCTCCAATTGGAAGTGAATTTAAATAATACGGAGGTAAATTTTAAATTGGTATTTTAATTTGAATGGAAATATATTACCCTTTAATAATCATTATTGATGATAAAATTATTTAAATTGGAACAACCTTTGATAATAATTAGGTAGGTATCTAAAAACAGTCACGAGTTTAATTTATGAACAAAACTCAAACGAATAGATGTCAACTGAATAATCAACAAGAAAAAGGTATGTGTACGGATATACAGAATATTGTAAAAGAAGGCCTTCATTTTCTGTTAGTAATTTTTTATCCAATTCTCTCCTCTAATATTCTCCAATTGGAAGTGAGTTTAAATAAATAATACGGAGGCAAATTTTAAATTGATAATTTAATTTAAATTGAAATATATTACCCTTTAATAATCATTATTGATGATAAAATTATTTGAATTGGAATAACCCTTGATAATTAGGTATCTAAAAACAGTCACGAATTTAATTTATGAACAAGAATCAAACGAATAGATGTCAACTTAACAAGTTATAAGAAAAAAGTTTAGGAAAATAAAAAAGATTACTAGATATAAAATGGATTATTCTTTCAATGTACTTTCTATGAATTTTTTCCAATCGACTATTTCATAGAAAATACCCAAAACTCCAACAAACTTCAAATTAAATTCTTCGTAGATTTTTTAGACATTTAGATTTATATCAAACTTTAACCCCCAAATATACCCTTTAAAGGAATGCGAAATAACAGCGTCTAAGAATTTGAGTGAATCCTGCTCTCATGGACATGATTTATTATTTTATTGTTAACTGTATCTTCCTCCTTTAAGTCGGTCTTCTCTCTCACCCCTTACACATCTATATCTAGAGATAACATACGTTAAGTTAAGCGGCGTCTAGCCTACACAGAGTGGGGTCAAGGATAAGGAATTGAAAATGATACATCTAACTCACTCATATCTTCTCTCCCACCTCACTTACTCACTTCGTTAATTTTACATATGCTTGGTGCGATCCGTCAAAAATGTGTAAGTTTCTTTTCATTTTTCATTTCAACTTTTGGAAGTAAAGTCTGATGATCCAGAGCCCTTTAAAAGGGTTGTGGTGAAATAACTTATTACATGGAACCTTAAAGTGGTCTGTTTTTATTCAAACATATTTGCTGTGAATTTACATTGAGCTCTCTGGATATCATCCTCCTTGGGTCTACCCATACGGATTACCTAGTTTTGCATAAACTATATATATATATATATATATATATATATATATATATATATATACGTTTAAGCGGGATGTAGAGAGGGCTATTATTTGTAATCAGAAGTTGAAGCAGATATAAACGGAATAAAACACAGATCGAAATTGTTAGCTAGCTATAAATAGGCATATAGGCTTACTTCTTTCCAACCTCATTACTGATGGTCGGAGACAAAGAAACAATTATTCTTTACTCTCACCTCTCCCACGCCTCAATATATATAAATCGATAAATATAAAACACAGCCCCCCACACCATGCACACACACACACACACACACACACACACATATATATATATATATATATATATATATATATATATATATATATATAAGTTGGCATTGAAGTCAATACCCAGTAGTCTGTTTCATGCTTAAATGCAATCGTCAGTCCATATGTGTTGCGTTTTGACTCGATAAAATATATATGCTGGTCATTTTTGCATTATGTTTTGGGTGGGCAATAACGGTTAAGTTTCTAATTATTGTAGTTGCTATTGAGTGGAAATAATTGTGGATCCAAATGCAGTTTTGTGGATTTTCCATAGTGCAGTTTGTTAACATTTTACTCATTATTTATTATTGATTCTTTTTATTATTTGTTGTAGATTCTTATTACTACTTTTGTTTTATGTGTGCATTCATAGTTCGTTAATTTGTTTATTATTTACTTAATTTGTTTACTTATTGATTCAGATTAATTTATTTTATTTATTTATTTTTTACTTATTTTATTACTTGGTTTAGTTCATTTTTAGTTTTCGATTTTTAGGTAACGTAGTAAAAGTTTGTTTTTGTTTCTACATTTTGAGATTAGTTCTGATCGTTTATTTAGCAGTTTGTTTTGGTCTGGGAAATTAATCATAGATATTTTCTCCTCCAAGCAATGTTCACATTTTTGGGATTTGGTTTAAACATGAAACAGACTATCGCCACTGGGTATTGACTTCAGTGTTCACTTTTATATTTAAATACGCTATATCCCTATTATTAAGCACTTTAACCGTAAAACTACATTCTTATCATATATATATATATATATATATATAGAGAGAGAGAGAGAGAGAGAGAGAGTCTATGTCTGTGTAATTTCTCCTTATACTTTACACATTTGAAAGCAGCCTTACTTTAATAAATGTTTTTGGCACAACAATTTTGCTGATGAGGCCAGCCGCGGATAAATGAGACATTGTTCCGTTAGATGCGATTAATGAAGAACTTATTGTTGTCGAATCGGTGGAGAACGATACCTTACAGTGTAAGCGTTGTCGAGTGCTGATCGTGGATCAGGGATTAGAAAACTCATTTCATAAACCAATTCACTGGCATAACAAAGAAGTTTAAAAGGAAAATGGAAGCAAAAAGACGACGCTTATACTTAGAATCAAGAAGATACCGCTGAAACTAAATTTTGACTTCAATGTTCACTTTTATATTTACATACGCTCTATCACTGATATTGAGCACTATATCCCATAAATATAGCATGCCTTAAAACTATATTTATTTATATCTATATACCTTAAATGTATATTTCTTCACACACACACACACACATATATATATATATATATATAGTTTTAAGGGATGTTATATTTATGAGATATAGTGTTACAGGTATATGTACTAACTAATATGTATCTTTGCTCTGTATAACCACATCAAGAACTATTATGTTTACACCTCATGTATAAATTTGACGATTATTTATTTGCTTGACCGCGCATACACACCAGCATGTGCCTATACCCTTGCTTATATCAAGCTGTTTTAGTTATCTATCTTATAACTATATATATATATATATTTGAATTCTCCTGTCTATTTCGACATATGAAGCCCCAACAGTTCAGTCGAGAACGGAATCTTTAAACTACCCACATAGATTATTTGATTATAACAGCGAAGTCTTGAAGTCTTGAAGTCTTGCATAAGGCCAGACATACACTTTTCGGAAAACTGATTAAAAGAAAAATACCGTGACACGAAATCTCATAACAGCTCTCCTCATGGTTTATTGCAACACAGTTTAACGTTTTCGAAATAATGTCAAAAAACTTAGGACATCACATGTACTTAAATATGGCCGACCAAGAAAAACTGATTTTAATTCAGTGTTATCCGTCTCTTAGACTGGTTTCCAACTATTGAACTCTTAACTAGAGGATGATGGATCCCTGAATATTTCAATGAGATCAACATAAATTGAAAAAAAGTAATCATCCGGGATTTGAACTCAGCTCGCTGATTATACTTTCCACGATTAATAACCACTATGCTATACTCCCACTTGAATTCAGAGCGCCATAAGCTATAGTAACGTTGTTCAACAAGACAAATAAACGTGAAACCTGATTGACCAATGAAAATCGAACAATGCAAAAATAAAAATACCAGAATATCTTTTTCGTCATATCTCATTCTCTGATGAAGTTTTAATAAAAGTTAAACATGTTAGATTTAGAAACATTTCCTATTTGTTTTTTTATATTCATATCTATCTATCTATCTATCTATCTATCTGTGTATATGTATGTGTGTGTATGTGTGCGTGCGAACTCTCAATTAATATAGGAATGTTTTGGTGCATTTTCTATGTATTTCGTTATGTGTAAATATTAAAATATTTTGTAGAGCAGTACGTGCTTACCGCTGTGCAAACATTTGCTCTTTCTCTCTCTCTCTCTCTCTCTCTCTCTCTCTCTCTCTCTCTCTCTCTCTCTGTCTTTCTTTTCCCCATATATATATATATATATATATATATATATATATCGATATACGCATGACAAACCAAACTAGTTTTAGATTTTACAGACTGTGTGTAACTATGAGAATGTCTTCTTCCCAGAATAATATATATATATATATATATATATATATATATATATAAACTCCATAAGTACAGATGTCTTTATATACAAATAATGGCATATATGCAGATGTATATATTTGCGTGTGTGTGTGTGTGTATGTATCATCTGCATTTCTGCGCATGCGTCAAAAAAATAAATAGGTTCTGTCCAAGAGAGAATAGAAAATTTATTACAACTTCTTTTGTGTCTTGTGGGAAATCAAAAGTATGTAAATGACGGGAAATGCCAATATTTCAGAAAAATGGCAAACCCAGAACAAAAGATTGGAAGGACATTAAATCGAATAACTAAAGAACACGAAAAAAAAAAAAAAAATACAAGTCGTCAATTCTACGTTCTGTGAATCCGTCTACCCGTTTACAACCCTTTTAAATCTACGTAAATACATCATCGGGGGAGTTAGACTGGAATGAAGAACAGGACTACATGGGCGATGCTACGTTTGTGAGGACAATTTCACGCACTCTTATAGAAAAAGGGTGGATTACATATTAATACTTATATAAAAAAAGTATGAAAAACTGTTCGTCAGATAATTTGAAACAAAAAGTGAAAGATATTTTGAAAAATATACATAAAGATAACCACTATGGAATATATCTAACCATTCTAAATATATATATATATATATATATATATATATATACCATATATATATATATATATATATATATATATATATATATATACATATATAACCATTCTAAATATCGGTAGAACCGGTAATACGGACTTGATTCAAGCTGACTTTCAATCAGGAAATAGCTTCTTCCGTATGGGTGAACGAATAACCTCTTGTCAGTTGTAATTAATTGATTCATTGATTTGTTTTTGCTGAAACTTGACTAATGCATGGAATAATAATGTATCACAAAATGTACTTAGAACAAAATGTATTGAAACAAGAAAGTGTACACAATATTTACATATAGTCTTTTGTATATTCCTGGTAAGACCGTTCCTGGAGAATGTGTTGACTGAGTCGCAGTCGGGCAGAGTCTCTGGTTGAATCTCTTGATTCCTCTCCTTCTCTTCCCGGTACCAACCATATTTATATGGTCGGTACTCCACTATGCTAATTAGGTGGATCCTACCACAACAGTTTTTTACGGCTTATCAACCCTTTGAAGGTTATTTAAAGCCAAACACTAATTTGAGATTGTAACAATTTAAAAAATAATAATAATGATTTAATGATACAAGTCTTACTAATTAACCCATAGCTCGGGGAAGGAGAAGTGAATTCCTACCGTTTCCCAAGGGTATCTGCTCCTAAGTAAATATAACGAACCTGACTGGAATTGGAACGTGACTCTCCAATATCCAATTCCGAACAAGTTTCCATTATACCAACTGCTCACCCAATGTTACCGCCGCTGGTATTCCCAAGCGGTTACCCATCCATGATCGGGCTTAACTTCGCTGACCATACGAGAACCGGTGTTTCACTTGTCAGTTCTCAGACGGTATTGAGTGATATTCACAATTAACAATGAACATTCGTCATGTCCTATGCAGGGAACTTGGGCAAAATACTGTAAGCACCGTTTCCATTGTCAGTTCAGATTTGATTTTTAAAATCGATTTTGAAAAGTAGCTTACGTGATTAATAAGAACGGGACACACAACTGATGGCGATCCCGAAAGATGAAATTGAAAAATCTTTTGAAAGGTATTCTTGAACTTCGGTGTCATAACTTGTATGAACCGGAAGTATTTTGACGTTTACATCAGTTTAAAAACAACCCTCTTTAGTGTAGAATTTGGTTGGAATTGATGCTTTTCAGAAAGGTTTATGGAGATAATTCCTTAAAATTCAGCAGTTGGCTGGCTCATTTTAAAGAATATCAAAACAGAGTTGAAAATGTTGAGCGGCTCAAAGGAGATTGAAACAGGCAAGTTCGAGAGAACCTGGCTACATCAGAGAGTCGAATGTTTGGCCTGTCAAAGTCCGGCTTGGTTATGCCAGATAGTCTGGTGCTGCCCTCTTCTGACAGTTTGGTACTTGAGATCGTGTAGGTCTTTTCCTATTCCTATCGGTTCTTAATCCGTCTTCGGGGCGGGGTCAGTCGTATTCAGTCTGGTGACCACTGAGAGACCCAAGCCCTCATCCATAACAAGGAATGATTATATATATTTTACACTGGATTTCGGTGTGAAAAGTTCGTTATCAAATGTACCACTTTGACTTATTGCTTTAATAACAATAATAAAAACGAATTAACAACTAAAAAAAGAATAAAACTATCATGAAATATAATGATTTTCCAAGCGTAATTGTTCTAGCGAGACAAGCTTGTTAACCATTACACCGCCCCGAGGTGCCCAGATAGTGATTTTCCAAGCGAAGCTTAGATGTGGCACAAGGCAGTTAGTAAGAAGCGCCTAGTGAGGATCGAACTCACTACTCAGTCGTAATTGTTCTCGAGGTATCCAAATTATTAAGAAATGTATGAGAACATTTTTATTTTTGTTGTCGCTAAAATATTTGAAAGTGTTAAGGGGTCCATCCCTTTTTATACAAGTGGACTCGCCCAGTGTGTACTTGTACTGCTGCCTGTGAATACCTGGAAGTGAGAGAGTGAGAGTGTGAGGTAACCGCTTTTTAGGAGTCACAGTTGCAAGCACGAAGACTCAGAAGGAAGTCCTACTTCGATACCGAAGTTCCCAGACTGTATATATATTATTATTGCTACTAACCGCATTTCTGGATCTACTAACCGTATTACCAATTGTATTATTACGTCAATACATTTATTTGCCATATTTTATTCCTGCGTTTGTCATTCATTTGAGACCGGATTTCATCCAGGAATCCACAACAAATTGGCGACGAGCGATTCGAACTCACACGGGAAGAACAAACAACAAAATAATTTTCCCTCGTCGTGCGCAACAAATTGGCGACGAGCGATTCGAACTCACACGAGAAGAAGAAATAGAAAAATCCTCCCCTCGTCCACAACAAATTGGCGACAAAGAGTTACGAGGATTAAAAATACGCAAAATTGAGTTATCATGGAAGATTTTTAAAAGTATTTTGGTAGAACTGGTAAAATACCAAAATGATCAACAATTACAACTACAAGAAAGAACGGAAGGAAAATGGCAAAAGCAATTACTACAAACGCAGAAGGAAAATCAAGAAAGACAAATAGAGCTCCAGGAACTAATATTGAAAGTAACGGGTAACAAGCAATTAGATATTGAAAAAGAGGCAACTTTTTCGCAAGACGCAGTGTGGAATACCATAGAGATTTTCAAATATTCTCTAGATGAGGATAAAAATTTTGGAGATTACTTCAGAAGACATGAAGACATCTTTAACATCAACTGTCAAAACTGGACAGAAGCAAAAAAGCTACGTCCATTGCTTAGAAAATTAGGAACTGAAGAATATACAAAGTTCGTGGATTATATCTTGCCAAAAAAGACGAACGAATTAACATTTGACGAAGCAGTTATATGTCTTAAAGAACTCTTTAGTCCAAAAATATCACTCTTCCACAAGAGGTGGAATGCCTTAACCTGGTAAAGGGCAATAATGAGGATTATTCCACGTTTGCCGCAATCGTAAATAAACATTGCGAAGACTTCAAATTAGCGGAATTAACCCCGGACAATTTCAAGTGTCTCATCTTTGTTCAAGGGTTAGTTTCAACAAAAGATAGTGAAATGCGCAAAAGAATGCTTTCAAAATTACAAAATGAACCTGGACTCACACTACAACAATTATCGAAAGATTGCCAGAAATGTCTAAGTTTAAAGAAAGACTCGAAGGACATTGAGGAGTCAGCTGTATCTCATATACGTAAGTTAAACAAAAGTCTACGTTTTTCACCCTCCCCGGAAAGAAAACAAAAATTCTATAATAATGAAAAAAGATTCTCACTCTCCCCGGAAAGAAAACAAAAATTCTGTAATAAGTGAAAAAGTACAAAATACAGGGCATATTATGATGAAAATCGAAGCAAATATAAGCCCCCACCCCCATCAGCATGTTATCGATGTGGAGGACTACATTGTCTTGAGTGTGGAAAAATATCAGTTGATGAGATGTAAAATCGGGCGAGAATCTCTCAGCACATCTTCAAAGGGGTTAACATCCATATGCCATAATAACAGGGCACCTTGTGAGAGTCATACAACACTAGTGAACTGATTTGCATGTCGATCATACTAAAATACATATTTACTTATTTAAATCTGGTACAAGGAATGAGTTGATTAGTGAAGATCGAATAAGATTTAATTAATAAGCAGTAATGACTTCAGGACTTTTGGTCCCTTTTTCAAATCAGAAATCTGTAGATTTACAGGATTATTTTCTTTATTCTGAAATTCTTAATTCTAAAAAGAATATTTAACAAATACGAATTAACGAAACTGTTTTAGTTACAACATTTTAAAATCAGCTCATATATATTCTGCATAAAATATCAGAGTCTGAAGTGGGTGCGGTCACCGAGCAAATGCAACAGGGTTTTAAAGGTTGCTGTTTTATGCATCTGCTATTCTCATCGAAGAACAGCAAATGACTTAGACGGCGAGATATCTCTTCTAATTCCAAGCCAAAAAGAAATGTTTGGGTGCAACCTTACCCTCATCATTTGGTCTGGAATCACTCCAGGTATATTTCATTCTTTCAATTAAATTGCCAAGAAACGTTTGCTGAACTACTTTGTCTGCTCTCATCAGCCGTTTATTCACGGACAAGGACGTTTTTGTTTTGACCTTTCCTTGTTTTCAATCAAGAAAACAGAACTCAGCAACATTTCTGCAGAAGTCAGAGTTGATTGATGAGTTCCAAACATAAGTCGACTTTTTTTTTTCAGGAATGTTTTCTTTCAAATACCTTTTGTCCGTCAGACGCTGTTAAGATATAAAAACTAAAGTTTTGTTTTTCATTCACGAAGGCAAGTCATATTATTTATCTTCCACATTAACTTCCTTTCATTTTCTTTAACATTGTATCTTCAATACAACATTTTTTCTGGTTTTAACATTATGTAACCCCGCCATATAATATCTATTCTGTTATATAGCAGTAAATGCTGGGTGTTCTCATCACAGATAAAGAACAGAAATGGTGGTTCTACAAAAGAATGCAGAGAATATTATGGACAAAACATGTGTGCCATAAGGAAATCTTGAGAAAAATGGAAACCAAAAGGATACTTGTACTTAGAATCAGAAAGAAAGAAACTCTTGAAATTTCTAATGATGAAATAGGGCTTGGAGAATTTGACATTCACAGGACCTATTGAAACCAAGACGAGCAGAGGTAAACATCGAGTAACTCAGCAAACAAGTTTGTGTCAATGAATCGCAGAATAAGAACTAGACGTGATAGTAAGGAGACAAACATTACAATCGATCGCCAACGTCCTGAACGGACACGGCACATAATAAAAGAAGATTTTGATTGTTATACAGCTTTTAATTATTATACAGCTTTTCATTATTATACAGCTTTTGACAGGTTTTGACTAGTTTAATTCTTTATTTTCTTACTTTTTATCACTGCAGTTTTGGACCGATTAATTATTCAGTCATTAAACGTAAAAGTATGTGTTTTAATAACCATACTACAAGGTGATTGAAAAGTAACTCCCCATTTCATGCATTAGTGGACAGCCAGGAGTTATGACTTTTTGCTTTTTGCTTTGGGGTTCGTTAAATGAACAAGACTACTCTACCAAACAAAGACTGTGGAAGAACTTGAAAGGCGTACACAAGAAATGATGTCTTCCAGACCACAAGAGTTCCTGGTAAAATCAGTTGACGCGATACAATGCGGCTTGAGAAGCTGGTAACGAAATCTGGTGGCCACATCGAATTTTAAATAAAACCTCATGCTAAACGCTTTCCTCTCATTTCTTGAAAAAAAAATTATAGTTAATAAAGGAATTATAAGTATTTTAAAATGGAGACTTACTTTTCAATCACCCTGTAATTGTAATCTCAACTGTAAACCATTATAACTATTTTCTTTCTTTCGTTCTTTCTTAGTTTCTTGCTTCTTTTTTTTCTCTTTCTCTCTCTCCCTTCTCATTCTCTTTCTCCTTCTCTCTTTCCCCCACTCTTTACTCACTCTCTCTCTTTCTCATTATCCATCTTTCTTCTCTGTCTTACTCTTACAATCTCTCTTACCATCTCTCCTACTCTTTCTCCTTCTCTCTCCCAACTTTCTTTTGACACCTTCCTATATGATCTCAAGATTTCTCACTCGCTGGCTCTTTCTCCTTCTCTCCCAATCTTGCATTCTCTCTCATCCACTTAATCCCTCTCACTATCGCTTTCAATCAAATCTTTCTCCTTCTCTCTCACCCCTCTCTCCCTCTCAAACTCTTTCTTCACTCTCTCTCTCTCTCTCTCTCTCTCTCTCTCTCTCTGTATGTCCGTCTGTCTGTGTCTCTCCCTCCCACGTTCATTCTTGATCCGAATAGATCGATTGTTCTCAGCTACAAAAGCGATTGTTCCTTTAACCTGGTAAATATTATTGTATACGTGACGAAATCTATTTTACTAAAATAAGAAATTGATACTGAAAGTAATTCTAGATAATAATTGCAATATTTAAAAGTCAAACTTATCCATCTGAATTTCTGGGATATGGAATTATCATTCTTTACACATAGAAAAATATGAGTTCGATCCCTAGGGCGAGCAGTCTGTACTTGGACTCTTTGGAGGTAATGTGAACAATAACTGAACATTACAAAATAAGTGTTACATAATTGTTTAGCCGACTATTATTTTATAGAGGAAGTGTATTCCGCTCGGACTTCCTGAGGTTGACCTTTGGGGTCAGATAGAAGACAAAACAAGAAAGTCGATTTTGATTGGCTGAACGAGCGTGAGAATGATATAAAAGGGAAATGGTTTATAGAGAATTGGTTCTTACACGTCAAACAGACGTGTTTCTTTGCGTGTCTGAAACGGCTCCCCAGTGAGGAAGAACGATCCCCCTCACTGGATAATTAGAAAATGTAGACATCGACGACATTTATAAACTAGATAAGTTCAAATTTGCTTTGTTGATGTCTTTCATCTCTGGAGCCAGAACATTTCGCGAAAAGAAAGGAGAGGGAATACAACATTGTATTAAATTAGCGACGTTGACCTTCCAGCATGAAAGAAAAGATACATCATTATAATAATTTGGCGCAAGACCCCACCCAGAACTAGAGAGAAGATATGTAACATAAGAAGTGGACGATATATACTTTGACATGGTCAACGGAACGAGAAAAACCTACCCACGTAGATTAAATAAAGGCTTCAGTTATAAAAAAATCACTGAAAATTACACGGATCGACAAGCACCTGATGAAGGCTGGATGATACAACGGTAAGTAATATAACTCATCAAACTTTTCCCTTCATTCCCCCACAAATGTTGTTTGGTACAAAAAATGAATCGACAAGGAGTAGTGATACAGACAGTGGGCATAAATAATAAGAGAATTTTTACCTTTCGCCCGGTTTCACAACTAACCCAGTTTTTTTTTGTTTTTTTTGAACGGGAGTAGATGTTTATTCCTTTTTTTCCAAATTAGGATTGGATTTCCGGTTCCTTGAAAAGTTATTTTTATTCTGTTTCACACCCAGTAACCCGTTGCATCTTAGCGGCATTATCGCCTTGCTTTGGGTAAATTGTTTAAAAAAAAACTTGTTTCTGTATAACAAATCCAGACGTAACTAAAATGCAACCATCATCAGAATTACATTCCTCCACCTCCGAGAATCTGCAGCGTAATTAAATAATGATTAAAAGAATTCAAATATTGATATCTCCGCATAATACATCCTACCTGTGATATCAAGAGTAGGAAAAAAGAGCTGATATGTGAATAGCACTGAATAATTGTCTGGACGACCAAGAAGTCCTTACAAAATAAATTCTGATGTTTGGTCATTTTATATCGAGCCGAGAACTTTTCAACGTGAGCCACATATATATGATTGACATCTAATAAGTTTTGAAGTGTGTAAATATGTGAGAATCTTTGCACGTTTGTCTTTTGGCATCTATGAATAAATGTCCGTCTGAAATCAGTTTAAAGTCAAGTTAATTGGTAGAGTTAATTAGTTCGGAAAAAAAATGGAAACTGTCAAGATTCATCGACATTTCTTTCTTCTCTTCTTTTCTATCTTTTTTTGTAAAACCTTCCGAATTTGTTCTCCAACTTTACGTTTCTTTTAACTGACTCCACGAAAACTACGTTGCTTTCCGGTTCTAATTAACTAATTCAATCAATCACAGACACAGAAACTCGTGATTTTCATTTCGATTTCGATATTTTTTTTTTTCCTTTTTTTTATATCTTTCTTTGCTCTGCTTTTTTCTTTCGTTCGGGTCTAATTTTAACAACCTGCTTCGATAACCTGCCTTTGAAAATTCAAAAATACAAACGGCGTTGGCAGGAACCTCAGACACTTTTCACGGAATCATCATCTGATGTGATTTCCACTTTTATTAAATATAACAAAACCCCGCAAAAGTGTGAAATTCACTCTTCTTTCTGTCGTTACGAAAAAGAAAAAGAAAATAAAAGATTTCAGTCGGAAGATTCCAATGCAAACGACACATAGAAAAGAATGTGGTAGTGTCTGTATAGATTGGAAGATGGAAGTGCCAATCAGAGTCTGGTAAAAAAAACATTATAAGGATTTGAGAGCAGATATACACTCGAAGAAAGAAAGAAAGAAACAAACAGAAAAACATCAGGCAAAATCAGAACAAGAAAGAAAGAAAGAAAGAAAGAAAGAAAGAAAGAAAGAAAGAAAGAAAGAAAGAAAGAAAGAATATAAACGAAAGAAAGAAAGAATATTAACAAAAGAAAGAATTAAGAAAAAAACAGAATATAAACGAGAGAAAGAACGAAACAAAGAAACAAAGAGGCAAAGTCAGAATAAGAAAGAAAGAAAGAAAGAAAGAAAGAAAGAAAGAATATTAACGGAAGAAAGGAAGAAGAAAAGACAGAATATAAACGAGAGAAAGAAAGAGGAAAAGACAAAATATAAACGAGTGAAAGAAAGAAAGAAAGAAAGAAAGAAAGAAAGAAAAAAAGAAAGAAAGAATAAGGAATGAAAAAAGATATATTTATTATTAGTAGAAAGAAAGTAGGAAAGAGAGAAACGGAATATTAGATAGATAGATAGATAGATAGATAGATAGATAGATAGATAGATAGATAGATAGAAGGATGAATAATGTAGAATTACTGAAGTGGAAACTTAGAATATAAAACAAGAGAATGTTATAAATTAAAAGAAGGGAACGAAAAACACAATGACAAAAGAAAGAATCTCCTCCTCCCATGCCTCTCCAGACTTAATACAATGATAGCATAACTGGCTCCATGCAGATAACAGCCAAAGAAATATTAACTCCTTTTGTTATAGGCTTATTTTCAGAACCGTTTTTGTTTCTAAATCAGATTTAAGGAAGTGCTATTTCCCTCTCCGCAGACCCCAACCCCCCACCGAAGAAAAAAAAATTGTTAAATCTAATCCTATAATGTAATTCGCTTTTTAACGCTTTCTGTCGCATAGATGAAACAGGAGATAGCAGTAAGTTTTCATAGATTAGATTCAAGCACGAGTCTTCTCAGAATTATACGCCTTCATCGATTTCTTCTTTATATGGTCGAAGTTCTTTTCCCTTGTGCTGACATGGACGCCTTATCTCGTCACTACATTCACAGCCTAACAATAAATGGTTCGCTTTTAATTATGAAAGCAGACAAAAACTAAATGCATCTGCAAAAACTCTGAAAATAGGTCTACTACTGAAGACAATAAAATATCTCTCTGACTGAATCATGAAAATCGACGTAAAAAGATGAGGATATTCGTCCAAATAATTCTTGGATTAATGACAATATTTAATTAAGCTTTAAGAATTAGCCGAGTAATTAAAACACCGTGAGAAGAATCAAAATTACGGATTAGCGAGGATTTAAAATATCCACATAAAACTTTGCTCATTCGGAATTGATTCACAGACGACTTTAGCTCATGATGTATTTGGTAAGGAAAGAACGTACTAACAACGGTTTGCATGACTACGCCAAACATCAATCACAGGTGAAGATCTCTACGTGTAGTGTCTCTCGGGAGACGCGCGATTAGAACTCACCGCAGCTTCCTATATTTTATTGATCTCAACAAAACGACTATCACCTGTATTTCATTCTAATATCGTGCTTTCAAGAGCCTAAATGGAATAGCTAGGGATGTAAAAAGACTCTTGTGCGCCATTCCTTCTGCTTTGAAGATCAGCTTTCAAGGAAAGTTGATTCTTTGTGTCGCACCAGAAGGTTTTTCTCGCCTGATTCCATCCTTCAAATCTACAAATCAACCATTCGTCCTTGCATTGAATACAGCTGCCATATATGGTTTGTGCCCCGGCTGTTCAACTCGAGGTCCTCGACAAAATCCATAGACAGATATGCAATGTGATAGGTTCTGATCTGGCATCTCGTCTACAGTCGCTTTCTCACAGACGTGCTGTGGCTTCCCTCTGTCTTTTCTACAAGTATTTTCACGGCAACTGCTCTGACGAGTTACTTTCGCTGGTTCCCAAACTGCATGGATTTAAGCGTGCTACTAGGTTGACATCTCGGTCCCATCCTTTCACTGTCGAAATAGTTAAATGTAACCACCACTTCTACTGCAACAGCGTCTTCTCTCGCACTTCCCGACAGTGGAACTCCCTTCCTCTTATTTGCTTCCCTGATAGCTATAATCTTCAAATATTCAAATGTAATGTCAATCGACATCTTCTGATGACTCGATCCTGATCCCTGTCCTTCTCTTTATCCTTTCTCCAAACACCCCAACGTAACTCTCACTCTCTGTAACCCCTTGCGTTCTAATGGCACTCCCACCTTGCTTGGGGTGATATGCTTAAAAAATAAATATTCTTGTCTTTATCTGAACTCGAACACCGATCTACATTTTTTATCGTTCGCCTTGAACGTGCAATTTTTCTTCACTTTAGAGCAAAGATCCCTGACTTACGGACTTTGCCAGTAGCTGACCTCGACGCTTTACTATCTTCTTGCGTTTCTTTCTCAATGGAAATAAAGTTCTCTTCGCTAACAGACGAAGATTTGTTAACAGCATTAATAGACCCAGGTGAATTTTTAAAATACACAATAAGTATATATACGGTATGTCTACGAGGGTTACTGGTAATTTGTAGCCCTCGTTGGAAACAAGAAAAAGAGTACTGAACTGTAACGTGATATATGTCCTGCTATATGACAGTGAATACTGAACAATCTCCTCAAGAATGAAGAAGAGACTTGAAGCAGAGATGTGGTTCTATAGAAGCATGCTAATGATACCATGGACAGAACATGTGAGAAAAAAACGAGGATTTAGAGAAAATGGAAACAAAAAGGAAAGTTATCAGTATCAGATTTTCCAAGCCCTCCTTCTTTATCACGTATACAGTGTAACCCGGATATAAGAGAGTTGTCGGGACCGGAGAAGAAGTCTCTTATATCCGGGTTTCTCTTATATCCGGGTTTGGTCTATTTTATATACATTAACACAGGCTCTAATTTGGGACCAGAGAAAATCTCTCTTATATCTGGGTTTCTCTTATATCCGGGTCTCTTATATCCGGGTTACACTGCACTAGAAATTTCCACTGTCTCTTATTGATGCTAAGTATATCAGGAAGAGACAGTTGAATTTTCTAGTCTACGTAATAAGGAAGGAGGGCTTGGAAAATCTGATACTCACATGAGAGATTGGGGAAAGGGAGACAAACAAAAGCAGCGGATAACATACTTGATAGAACTACAAGGGACAGGAAGATGCGGAGGGCTGTGACTGCCTTCGTCAGGAAGTGACATGACGCATAAAAGAAAACTACTAGCCGCAGGATTAAAAACAAATTCGATCAAAGGACCGATGAATCTTCTTGTCGGGTCATCTAAACCCAAATAGGGCAGCCTGGGATCCATATCTGTGTATGTGACCAGTACGGTGATGACACGAGTAGAGGGCTTTCTAGAAAGAAATCAATGGCCAACATGGAGAGTCGCCCCCCACCCCATCCCGATGGAATCAACGATCAGGTGTCCGTGAACAAGACGAGTTGGATGAGATCGGCTGTGGTTTGGTCTGGAGAGAGATGGGCTCCGCCAGGTCTAACACATGAATAAAATCCTCACCGCCTTTCAATTCAGAGATGTGGAAATCTTCCCGGTTTTAGAACTGATGATGATGATGATGATGATGATGATGTATCATTGTCCATTTTAGTGAGAACACGTGACCAAATCTCATATATAGCATTACATTTTATTCTACTATGGACTTTATCAATTACCACGCACGCGCGTGCGTGCGTGCGTGCGTGCGTGCGTGCGTGTGTGTGTGTGTGTGTGTGCGTGCGGTTCGGAAACCTCATCTGAACGTGGACCTTGCACACTCGTCTACGATGTCTGAGAGAGACACGATCCTCTTCTCTCGAGGAATGGGTGTTTATATATCTTTGGTGTGTTTCTTTCTCACGTGTCCCTTTCCCGATGCAACTATGCTGATCACGTGGGTCTCTACTCGGTGGCCAGGAAGTCACTTATCAATTCAACCCTGAACTTCGCTTACTGACAGGATCTGAAGTGGGACACATGATACAAATAAAATCCTACCACTCCAGCCACTAACTATTAGCCAGTTATTAGCTGAAAGTTGCCTTCTTCATCATCAGTTTCAATGATATTTCGCTCAGTGAAAATCTTGACCCCTGACCCTTGCTTGAGTCACTAGAAGTGATGATATTATGGATTTGTTTCAAAGTTCGAATAACTCGACACTGTGTTCTGATTCCTCAAATAATGAAGTCTCTCAGTTCCTATGGAAATGTCCACTAGTGGAATTCCGGTCTTGTCCGATAATTACACACACCAAAGAAAAATATACTTAGAATTTTCATTTAAATGCAACAAAAATCCTGTAATTTATATTACATTTTTAACAACAGTTTTATTTACAATATCGACGTTTGGGGTGTTAAATTCACTGAAAAAATTAGTCAATCTCACAAAATCTTAAGGCCATCAAAATCGTAGCAGTTCTAGGAATTACGATTCATCAGTATTTTCTCGACAGATATTGTGGCACTTAGTGTGGTACATGTGACAAATGAGAAATATAATCCATAAACATCTAAAAAAAATAAATACTATAAAAAAATATTCATGAAGAAAGAAAGAGATTTACCAAAGTTAGCATATTCTGGTACAAGATCTCACAATTTGAGCGCTTGTTCAGGATCACTAAGGATATTTTCTAAGTGTAACTTAGATGTAGCACAAGGCCTAAAATATGGGATGCCGGGTGAGGTTTGAACTCACTATTCAGTCGTAACTGATCTAACAAGACAAGCTTATTAAACCACGTTGAAATGCCTACATTCAGAATCACAAGGATTGATAACAGACTATCGTACTACGGCAGGCGCCCTATTCTGGCACCAATTCCGAATAATAAAGAACCTATGCAATCGGAACACACTTCCTGTTTTATAGTCTGTCATATTTGCTCGATGCCAAGCACCATAATGATTTAATAGCGTCGTTATCTTTTCTTTTCTTTTTTTCTTTTTTTAGTGAAACTATATAGGGAGGGAGAAAGAGAGCTCAAGCGTAGACGGAAGAGGAAATAAGAAAAAAATGAGGGAAGGTCGGGGGGGGGTAAGAGAATGTGAAAACATTGAAGGCAACTGACGGGGACTTTAAAAGAGAAAGGGAATGAGAGACGAAGCGAGTGGAGAAAGAGAGAATTTGGAAATAAAGGTTGAAAGAAAAATGATTGAATAGAGAATGACAGAGAGATAGTGTGAGAGAGAGAGAGAGATAGTGTGAGAGAGAGAGATATAGTGTGTGTGAGAGAAAGAGAGAGATAGTGCGAGAGAGATAGTGTGAGAAAGAGAGATAGTGTGTGAGAGAAAGAGAGAGATAGTGTGAGAGAGAGAGATAGTGTGTGAGAGAGAGAGATAGTGTGAGAGAGAGATAGTGTGTGAGAGAGAAAGAGATAGTGTGAGAGAGAGAGAGAGATAGTGTGAGAGAGAGATAGTGTGTGAGAGAGAAAGAGATAGTGTGAGAGAGAGAGAGATAGTGTGAGAGAGAGATAGTTTGTGAGAGAGAGAGATAGTGTGAGAGAAAGAGAGAGATAGAGTGAGAGAGAGATAGTGAGAGAGAGAGATAGTGTGTGAGAGAGAGATAGTGTGAGAGAGAGATAGTGTGTGAGAGAGAAAGAGATAGTGTGAGAGAGAGAGAGATAGTGAGAGAGAGATAGTGTATGAGAGAGAGAGATAGTGTGTGAGAGAGAGTGTGAGAGAGAGAGAGATAGTGTGTGAAAGAGAGAGATAGTGTGAGAGAGAGAGAGTGTGAGAGAGAGAGAAATAGTGTGTGAGAGAGAGAGAGATAGTGTGTGAGAGAGAGAGTGTGTGAGAGAGAGAGAGGGTGAGAGAGAGATAGACTGAGAAGATAGTTGAGTGAGTGGCGCTGAAGGGAGAGAAAAACTAAATGAGAGATTGAGAGTGTATCAATAGAGGAATGAATGCTGAATATGGAGCAGGTCTGGGCAAATCATGTCCCGTAGGGTCGCCTGCGACGAGCCTGATGATTTTATGTGACCCGCAAGAGCACAACGATTATTATCTTTTTTTGAGGTTCATTAAAAAGAAATGCTACTTTTTTTGGTAGCATGTGGCACAGAATGGTAAAATGTATTTCAAAAAATGTGAAATACATCAAAAACTGAAGTCTTTTTACATTTAATATTTATTTTATTTCCATTAAGAAAACCAAAATAAGGTCTCAGCTATTTTAATATGCAAATTTGTCCTGCATAGATCAGCGAGTAATATGAATACTGGTCATGAAAAACTTTCTCAGTTACACAGATCTCATTAATATAAATTAATAAATCTCATTAATATTAATAAATGTGTAGATTAGTTGGCTATAGTTAAATGCAATTGACCGAAATGCCAAACAAACAGAATTGACAAAATCTCCAATAAACAATAGAAAAAGAATGATAAAAGGACAGAAATAAGAAATGAAACTAAGCAAACAATATATGCAAGACAAAAGTAATCAAACCAACAATAATGAGGCATAATGCTTACAAACTAAGAATGGTGTTAACATTCAAAACGGATACAGACAAGCGATTGCAGCGTATAGAATATGGCGTTTGAAACTGAAAAGCTGTCTATCTTATTGACTAGGAACAAATCCCAGATCATGAAAATCTTTCTCAATTACACAAATCTCTTTAATATTAATTAATAAATCTCATTAATATTAATAAATAAATTTCATTAATATTAATAAATAAATAACTGTACAAAAAAACGTGTGCGGGTAGGATTGCTATTTACGCTGTGAAAGTGAAACTCATGTTATTAATGTGGCTGGCAAGGCTGACCCTCTCCTGGCCTAAATAAAGCCCTGGACTCGTATGGCCGACTTTATCGTTCCATCAGGATTCTGTTCCTTCAAAACTGGCCCAAGTGGATGGTCGAAAATGTATGTAATCGTATCATTTCATCATTTCCGAGTTGTCCTGATTTGAATCGCTTGCATTAGTACAACTGGTAGGTGGGATGTTATAGTGAGAAGAAGGACACCATTGTGAACGCAGGGGTCAATATGAACAAGAAGCATAAATGTGTTGTCTGGGGGTTGTATTGAGTGAGATTTTTCTAAGATGATTTCTTTCGAGGAGTAATATACTTGATGGGTTTCAGTAAATGGATGGGAGAACGGTGTTTGTGAGATATAACAAAAAAAACAAAATTTATTAAGAGCTATAAGGAACAGAAAGATGCGAAGGGCCATGATCGTCTACGTCATAAAGTGACACGACACATAAAAAGAAGAAGACTACTAGCCACAGGATTAAAAAGAAAACCGATCAAAAAACGGATGGATCTTCTTGTCGGGTCATCTAGCAAAATGGGATCCATATATATATATATATATATATATATATATATATATATATATATATATATATAAAAGAAATATGTTGTAGTGGTTCCAACGAGAGAAAAGTATGTATATTAAAAAAGAAGAGAGGTGCCGCAAACGTTTTTTGGTTCTAATGTGGATTTATTTAGAAAAAAATATTAAATTTTTTTAAATAAATCCACATTACAACAAAAACGTTTATGGCGCCTCTTTTCTTTTTTTAATATATATATATATATATATATATATATATATATATATATATATATATATATAGATATAGATAGATAGTTATATGGCCAGTGCGGTGATGACACGAGCTGATGGCTTTCTACAAAAATATGTGTAATCATCGGACAAGACCAGGATTTCACCTGAGAACATTTCCACAGGAACTGAGAGGCTTAATTATTTGATAAATCAGAACACAGTGTCGAGTGATTTCTTATCGAACTTCAGAACGAATCCATAACATCATCCTTTACAGTGACATTCTACTACATCTGTGAGACGCTGCAGTTAATATAAGCATAAATGTTTTGTCTGGAAATTCTATTGAGTGACATTTTACTAAGATGATTTCTTTCGGGGAGTTAACAAAGCAAAATCATTCTCAGCTGCCCAAATCTGCTTTAATAAATGCATTTAATATTAAACTGTTTTCTCATATATTTCTGCAGCCTGTTCACAAAAAAGCGTCTGCTAAGCAAATAAATGTACAAATTATCTGCGCACGTAGGATTGTTATTTACGCTGTCGATGTGAAATTTGTGTTGTTATTGTGATGCGACGCACTTTACACAAAAGGTTTTCCAACCTTAGAACAGCGAAACGAAGACGGAGAGAGCGTAAAGAACGAGTTCACAGCGTATACATCTCAGGAAAGTTGAGATGCGAAAGGATGAAAACTACGACCTCTGCAAGCGTCTGTGGCTACAATTGGAATCAGAAGCAACTTTGTAATTAGAAAACATTAATTAATCGCCAAGAAAGCCTTTCGTTCCGATGAGTGTTTGACCTTTCTGATAAAAGTTGATTTTATTTACGTCGGTTTAACGTATTTCTCTAGTTTCTAAAATCCGTAAAGGCAGCTGGACAGATTTGTTGGAAAAGATCTTTGCCGATGATCTTTAGCTAAATATCTCCATGTATATCAAATTTTCAACCTATCAACTTTCTCATATCAATGATTTCGAACGAATGAAGCATGTAGGTCTTAGCGAGGACCATCCTCTCTCTAACCTCTTAGACAGACGCTACAAAATCACAGAGATCTATACCAACTAACAGAAACTACATCATTTGAGTTCTTTCAACAACAGCAGCAATTAAAATAGGTATCACAAGTAAGTCGAAGAGGAAATAATAACATAAACAAGACATATATATATATATATATATATATAAGTGAACATTGAAGTCAACACTCAGAGGCGACAGGCTGTTTCATGCGAGACGCAATCGTCCTGTCTAGCATGAAACAGCCTGTCGCCTCTGAGTGTTGACTTCAATGTTCACTTTTATATTTATATTTACATACGCTCTGTCCTTGATATTGAGCATTTTATCCCGTAAATATAGCATACCCTAAAAACTATATTTCTTCATATATATATATATATATATATATATATATATATATATAGAATTTAATTTAAGTTAAGTTCACTTTTATATTTATATTTACATACGCTCTTTTCTCTGATATTGAGCACTTTATCCCGTAAATATAGCACAGCTTAAAAAACTATATTTCTTCATATATATATATATATATATATATATATATATATATAAAATTAAATTTAATTTTTTTTTCCAGTATCTTTTTCTGTTTTGTAAGAGTAGGAGGGTACAAAGATTTTCCATAGTTTTCATTGTCCTAAACGCTTTCGGCCACTTTTTTAAATATCCTTTGAATAAGGTGAAGCTAACAGTAGAAGAGAAATGTCTTATATACAAAGCCTCTCTAATAGCGAGGTGTTTCCGGCAATGTAATTCATATATAGAATTTTAGTGTTTTCGACAAGAAATTTTCTTAAGAGTTCTTGTAAATTGAGGATTGATAGATATTTTGTTATGGCTCTTTGATCTAAGTGAATCGTGAAGCGTCTACTCAAGGATATGTTCGATATAGGTAATTGCTCTGTGACAAGAAACACAGTCTTGTACTGGCCAGTGACATTGATACACTATATTAGTCATCACTAGTTTCGTTTTGATCAGCTTATTTGGAGTAGTGATAACAAGGTTTGTCGTTTGCCATTTTCTGTAATATATTATGTTTTAAATGTTTTTTCGGGAATTACAGCAGAAATATAGAGTTTAACGGTTCTTCGTATAACCGAAATAATAAAAGAAAACGGAAAAACGTAATAAAAAAGTAATTAAATTGTATGCTATACTTAATGAAAGGTGTTTAAAAGAAAACTTACTGCCCATACAAACACACACACAATAAATATATATATATATATATATATATATATATATATATTATAAATTAATTGATTTAAAATATGGTTTTTTTTTCGCTACACAGTTCCAATCATGTTTCAAAAATAGAAGCTAAAAACCCCGAATTTAATTTTGCAATTAAATTAAAAGCATTAGTTCCATTTCATCTTCAAGCGAATTTTTTTTACATTGAGCACTATTTTGTAAAATAAAAATATCTATAAGAACACCGGATTTTATATCTTACTGTTCTTTCTTTTTTTTTATATATATATATATATATATATATATATATATATATATATATATATATATATATATATATATATCCTCCATCATGCTTCTGCATAGAATCCTTTTATTTATTATCTGAGAACTGTGATGTATCATGCAATCGATGGACCTACATCGGGAGGCCTGTATCAATCGTGAAAATCTCTCCAAAATATTCGTTCTTAAAATCAAACCAATATATATTTATATGCGTGTGTGTAAACCAAAGCAAATGCTGTGTTTATTGACTTACAAGCAAAATGAATGTTTACAATGATAAAGCATTATGGTTTATTGACTTGCAAAGAATATTGTCGATTTATATTAAATATTAAATGAAATGCATTGGATCGTAAAAAAACAAGACGTTATAGGAAGTTAAAAAATAAGTACATTTTTGGGGACACGAAATAAATAAATATATATATATATATATATTTACGACCAGTTTCTTATAACATTTCACCATTCTTGACAGATCTTCTATTATCACAATGTGGAATATTTAATAACAAAAGTGATTGAAACAAAAAGAATCTAAATAAAATTAGCGAGATTATAGACCCCAAAATTTTAAATTCGAAACTTCTGTCGTTCATGTGTAGTCGCATCAACATAAACAAACCGAGCCCTAAGGAAGGAAGTGCTTCACACGACAACTTTTTACACTTTATCATATATCTTTCCTCTCAAACTGTTCTAGATATATAAAATTACATATAATTATTCCACATATATATATATATATATATATATATATATATATATATATATATATATATATATATATCATGGTCTGACGATTGGCTTTATCATGAAACAGACCGTCGCCTCAGGGTGTTGACTTCTATATCGACTTTTATATTATATCACTGATATTAAGCACTTTAACCCATAGATATAGCATACCTTAAAACATTATTTTATCCCATATATATATATATATATATATATATATATATATATAATAAATATAGCTTTAAGGTGTGCTATATTTATGGGATAAAGTGGTCAATATCTGAGATAGAGCGTATGTAAATATAAATATAAAAGTGAACATTTAAGTCAACACTCAGAGGCGACAGGCTGCTTCATGCTGGTCGCAATCATCAGCAGTCTGACGATTGCGTCCAGCATGAAACAGCCTGTCGCCTCTGAGTATTGACTTCAATGTTCACTTTTATATATATATATATATATATATATATATATATATATATATATATATATATATATAGTGTATTTAGCCAGTAAATTTCATTTATACAAATTTCGTTATAGTATTCATATATACATGTTTCCTTAAACAACAATGAATGTTCTTTGCTAAGGACTTTTTGTTTATTCTTTTCTATATTTTGGGCAATTTAAAACATCTTTCCAAACTTACATTGTTCTCGTAAACTTGTATGTAGTGGTTGACGATAAGCAAAAAGTACACAAGTTTGATTAAAGATGATAGCCATAGAAAAAGTCGTGTTTAATTTTTATCTAACTCTATTTGTTTACATATAAGAAAACACAGTGAATGTAAATACTGTCCTTACATTTTAGAACTCGTGTTTTTGTTTATACCTCTAGTCATAATCAAGTTCAAGGAGGAAAAATGGATGCCATTAGTCTTTCAATTTTTAATTTCTTTTTAAATTCAGCGTTTGTTTCTTTCACTTACGATAACGACACCCACGAATCAACGAGTGACAAACAGAATTCTTCACTGGGTTAAATGTATTAATCAGCAGTTAAATATATTTTAAATTACTGTTTATAGAGGGTCTTCTTCTTCTATTTGTAACAGGGATTTTAAATGTATTTTACAACAGCTAGATATATTGTCTAAATGTATGTCCTAAAAACGCTAGATCGCAAACGTTGAGACAATATTTGCATTCACTTTATCCAGTGCTTTTTCTGTGTGCCATCATCCTCCAGAACATTGGCGATCATGGCTCTCCACTATCTTCTGTCCTTTGTAGCTCTTAATAAATTTTAACTTTTTTATCTAAACCTTGTTCCGCCATCCAATTACTCAAGTTCACCTGGTAGCATATGCGTTTTTTTTTCTTCTCTCCATTTTCCCTTCAATATATCCTTTCGTATATGCAACAATAGATTTAATTTTATGAATACAAATCTTAAATTACTTATGTAGAAAATATAAGTACTACAATTGCAAAATTACTTAAATATTGTTTTTGACGGTACCTGGCATCATAGCTTTCTTTTCATATTGTTACATTTAATTATTTAAAAAGTGTTTGACAATGAAGTTAATTATACAATTACCGTATATACTCGTGTATTATGCGATGCCTGAAGCGCTAATTTTGAAGCTAATTTTAAGGGGGTCGTGTCATACACGAGATATAGAATTAGCATATCTACTGCTGACCACGGTTACGCCATTGATCAAACTGTATATACATTTACTGTAGTCAAATTAACTTCAAAATTAGGTCTTCAAATGTTGTATGATTATGGTAACTAAAAATTCTAGATGACTCATACAGAAAATAAAAACAATGCAATTTTAAATTTCAATGCTGATATCAATTTTTGGCGATTCATATAAAGAATTTCAGATAATAATGACAGATTACCGCAGAATTTCAAATCTGAAGAAACTGCAGACAGCGATAAATTTCGAAATAAATGTTTGTTTTTTACCATTTTCAAAACGATTTTCACATAAGAATGATGTATTATTTACGCACCAAAGACATAAAAAGAAACGTTTTAAGGTGACGAGTTAATTTGGAAATCTAAAATATTAGACCGTCCAAAAATCCAGTTTATACGATTTCCCATTATTTACTGTTGTCATCATTTTTGTCGTTATTATCACGTTTCGGCTGTTGTGCTCTCCGGCCTTCACTCAATGTTTCTTGATTTCACTTCCGCTAGTGATTAATATTCGAAATTTACTTATTTACAATTGTATACAGGGTGTCCAAAAAAATTGACATCATTTTAAAAGCAATTATCTTGAAAACTACTAAGTCTAGCTCAATGAAATTGAACAGTTTAGGTGTTGAACGTCATAAGTTTATTATGGAACCAATTTCATAAGTGTTCACTATATGCACCACCTGTGACACGACACACGTCAAGTCGGTAGTTAAGCTCTTGCTAAACACGCTGTAGTATGTCTCTGGTAACATTATCCAGAGCGGAAGTGATTCTCTGCTTGAGTTCATCAATGCTAGCAGAAAGAGGGCCGACATAGATCAGTCCCTTTCACATATCCACATAAAAAGAAATCAAGCGGAGATATTTCATTAGAAAACTGTCTTCATCTCCACCACGCCTAATCCATCTCTCTGGCAGATTCTCATTGAGATAAGCATGTACTGTCCTTTTCCAGAACGAAAATAAAACATTAAATATAAAATCTTGATCTGTTTCTATACATTCTGTATAAATATGAGGTTATTTCAACAAAAATTGCCAAAGCTATTGGCCTGCGAAATGATGTTGAATTTTTAGGAACGCCCTGTATATTCCCACTCCTTCCCCCCATTATATTAACGAGTTTCAGGTTTATGATTGGGTTCCCGGTTACTGCTAAATTTTATTTCAACTATATACTTCTAACCTTTCCACCTAAAATGTGAAATCTTATTTACTATATATTTACGATTTTTCTCTTAATAGGAGTCGATAGTCCATCGTCCGGTTCAAAATTCTCCTTGGTCTTTTGAACAGGTGTAGTGGTTTATCCCTTGTTTCCTGTTCAGGACTGACTTTCCGGTTCCTTTTTCTTTCACTTCCATTAGTCCCTTACGTCTTAATCGGATTATCACCTTGCCTGGGGTTAACTGATTTATATATATATATATATATATATATATATATATAAACATAGCCGCTTGTTTATACATTTCTGATTTTTTTTCCCTAATTACTCACTTGTTCTTTTTCGGTGTACGACGTTCCTTGGGAATATTCTCTATTCGGGGAGTTCTGCCGGCCACTTTTGAAGAGATTTTCGCCTGTAGCCGCTTCTGGGCTCAATCAAGTGTTATTGTGTTCTCCAACATTGAGAGGCCTGGTCAAATTAACTTTGCCATTCCACACCCAGTATATCGCCAGTCTAACCCTGCCCATCAGCATCGCGTGTCTCTTAGCGAACAGGTTGTTGATATTTCTAAGCTTTTCCTTAGAATGCCGCAAATATCAGTATTTATCAGGAATAACATTAAGAATATATTGTCACGCTTAACTTCTAAATGGATTGTACCTATCTACCTAAAAATCGGCATTCGAAACATAATTTCTACTGTTCCAAAACTTTTATAAATTTAGTTAATCGTCTAAAGTTACCTTAAATGGGAATGCTATAAAAACAAATATGATATATTAACACGTTATACTACGAACGGAACGAAATTGCTGAAAGAAATAATGACAAACACACATTGTTCTCAAAAACATTTTTTTATACAGCTATATACACTTATCACTAATTTGTCCCACGCAGAGATTCTATAACATGTGTATACAACAAGCAGTGTGAAAAGGATGAACAGAGAGACGGTCTAATATTTCCCAACAGAAAAGCTGTCAGATTGGTGGTGACCTTTATGTTTTTGTGACCATGTTGGTTCCTCTGTTCACCCTACCGCTGTGGGCTTGTGATCTTTCTTTTTCGCAACCTACATAGCAACTGGTGTGAGCAAATATGTCTTTCCTCAGGGCGTGATAAATGTCAACTACACTTCGTTACTCTATGAACTGATGCCACTCACCTGTTGTCACTTGACCCTTGTGACTACGTCTCATTCGAAGGAGATATTTTAATATGCTACTCTGTGAATTCACCAAATATTTCATTTTATCTGTCATCTCATAACTAGAAGCCAGCTATAACAAGGAATAAATCTCTACTCCATTTAAAAAGACGATGAAGTGCCCGGCGATGGGCGAACCTGGTTAACATGCCTCCGTCTTTTAAACGGGAGTGGTGTATGTCTTTTTTAGAATTGTGTTTTCTGGTTCCTCCTCCTAAAGTTTTCACATTTTCTTTCACTACTTTGCGTCTTAGTGGCTTTATTGCCTTGCATGGAGTGAAATGATTGAAACAAATTATGGCCACCAATGATTTTTAGGTTATTATGGGAACTATTTTTAAAGTGTGATATAAGCCTGTCCTTATGCTCACACGAGACCGTCAAAGGAAATCAGGTTCAGTATTAACCTGGCATCAGTCATAGGCAGACTCTCAGTAAAAGGAAAATGTAGGGTTCGCGTATAGGACGAGATGCGTCCGGGGTCCACAGTTTGGCTGGGAGTAACTGACGGAATATTGGAAAGAATATAATGAATATTCAGTTCTTGCGTTTTTGTATCTCCATCCCATTACAAATACATTAGCTATTAGTATTTATATATTAAATATCTAAAAAGGTTTATAATTTTAGCAAGAAAGAACGCTAAACGGGAACCTTACTTTATATCCCTGAGTTTAGTTACATCTAAAATGGCCACTGAATGACCTTTGACATGATCACTGACAACGATGAGAAATATATAACCTTCTTAATAACTAAGATTTCTCTGGTTTGGTACAAGATTTTACTAGGAAAATAGCGGTGGGAAGATTGTATTGCAACAGTGGGAAATGTCTGTATGTCTGGAAATTTAAATTAGCTAACCACTAACACAGATAAGAAATAAATAATTACCCCCCTCCAGAGGAAATTTATTAACCAAATAGTCAATTAGTGTGGATTGACTTTATCATGGATTCTAAAATTTTAACAAGCATCGCCATATTTAATTATTGTCGAATTGCGGTGCAAGAAAGAATTTTATTCAAAGATATCCAGCGCATGCAAACTTTGAATTTTTTTGTAATTATTTAAACGTTTCTTGTTTTGGGGGTTTTTGTTTTTTGTTTGTTTTTTGTTTTTTGTTTGTTTTTTGTTTTTTTGTTTGTTTTTTGTTTTTTTGTTTGTTTTTTGTTTTATGTTTGTTTTTTGTTTTTTTGTTTGTTTTTTCTTTTTGGTTTGTTTTTTGTTTTTTGTTTGTTTTTTGTTTTTTTGTTTGTTTTTTGTCTTTAGATCCTATAAATATAAATTACTTTTAAAATAAAACTATTCTGACGACTCGATTTACAACAACAATCCCCAAACATTTCACTATGAAGGCTACATTTTACAGGTTTTTGTAAACCAAAGAAAAACATTAGTTTTATAAATGAATGAATCAGTAAAACTTATATTACGTTTTTGTTTTTAAATATCAAACAACTTTTTGTTAGGTTTTTAAAATCATAAATGAGAAATATGTCAAATACAAGCGATTACGGAATCAATCAAGTTCTTTCTGTCAATGAAGGTCGTTGCAAGTGGCCAGTCTTCTGAAGTTCAGGAGATTATTGCAGGTGTCCATCGTTAACTTCTCCTTCGTCCTATGAACTATTAAGCATATATGAAAATGACTGCATTATTTAATGGACGCTCATCCAAGAACCAAAGTAATTGGAGTTTTGTATCCGATCTCTCCTCTGACCTCTCTTTGACAGCTCAATGGGGAAACAACTGGCTTGCTATTTTTACTACCTCAAATAGAAAGAGAATATCATTTTATCCGTCCCGATGCAAGATTCCACTCTCAATAAGACTCCATGCTTTGAGTGCCTATTGAGTCTCAGATTCTCTTCAATCCTCGAATGGATCCCATAGATGGAACATATTGCTAAAAATGCTGGAAAAGTGCTCAGCCCATTCTATCACTTCAGAAAGTATTTGATCAGGTGTCATCTTTACTAGATTCAAATGGTGCTATTGCTGCCACATCTGGACTGGAACTGCTCAGTCCTCGTTCCCAGATTTGATAAACTTCAAAATCGTTTTGGTGGCTTTGTGAGGGTGGGGAAACATTTTCTTCGCTCCAACTTCTTTACTCGCAGGTGCAACGTTAGAAGCTTCTGGTTAATCTATCGCTATTTCCATGGCAAATGTTCAGCTGAGTTCCATCCTTTAGTTCTTCTGGTTCAAACTATTACAGCTAGGAAATGCTGTGCTATTTCAAATGTCGAATCACTCTCATTTCCCCCATGTTCCAAATGTAAGGAGAAAGTGCAACACGGACAGCGTTTCCCAAGAACCGCCTCTTTGCAGATTATTCTACGGCATGGTTGCTTTCCTGAACACTTTACCCATTACTTCTGCGGGTCAGAGGTCACTCGATGTCTATCTTCCTCATTATCATAATCTTTACTCACTTCATCACATTCTCTTCATTACGTATGTCACGCTTCACTTATTATCATTTTGCTTGTAAACTTCTACCCTTGAGTTTTGTATTGGCTAAAATTTATTTAAAAATAAACTTACCTAACTAATCAATGTTGCACAATAAGCCAAAGTTTTGTCAAAACGAATTCTCTGACAAAATAAGCAAATACTTAATTATAGATGCGAAAATAAATATAGGGTGTTCCAATAACTTGGATCGATTTTAAATGTGAATTAATTTTAAGCGTCTAATGATTTTTTTCTTTTTCTTTCAGATTTAACAACTTAAGTTTTTGGCAATTTCAACCATGGAAAAATTAACAATCAAAGAACGTGTTAAATTTATCGAAGCCTATTACGAAAATGGATGTTCAGAGAGAAATGCTTTTCGAGCACTTCGCGATTTTTTTGGCTAACATAATCGACCAACCGAAAGTGCAATTGGAAAAAATTGTTCAAACAAACTGGGTCGGTGGCAGATGCAAAAACACCATTGCGTGCTCGTTTACGCCATTCAGCTGAAAACATTACTGCAGTGCACGAGAATGTGGCCGAAAATCCAGACCCCTCTATTTGTCATCGCGTACAGGAACTGAATCTCTCCACAACAACGTTACATTGAATTTTGACAAAAGATTTGTCACTACACGCTTACAAAATTCAGTTGACACAAGAACTGAAACCAGCTGAATATTTGGAGCGCCGTACATTCGTTAATTGGGTGCATGAGCAAAGAAAAGCCAATGAAGATTTTTCGCAAAAATTCCTCTTTAGTGATGAAGTCCATTTTCATCTTGGTGGATTCGTTAATAAGCAGAATTGTCGCACTTGGGATGATGAAAATCCCAGGAGCATTGTTGAAAAGCCACTGCATCCAGGTCACTATTTGGTGTGCATTTTTACTACCGGAATCATTGGGCCGTATATTTATAAATTTGAACGTCCATTTTTATAATAGGCTTCGATAACTTTAACACGTTGTTTAATTGTTAATCTTTCCATGGTTGACATTGCCAAAGATTTGTTAAACATGAAAGGAAAAGAAAAAAAATCATTAGATGCTTAAAATTAATTCACATTAAAATCGGTCCAATTTATTGGAACACCCTATATTTCATGTTGCTGATAGCAGATGGTGGGATCATGGCTCTCCTCAATTTCCTGTCTTTTGTAGCACGTAGAAATATTTGTCTCATAACTATCTCGCCTACTCTCTATTCTCCCATCCACTTACGCAATTGCCTTCAATAATCCTGAGAGTATCAAATTCTCTACGCCTTCTTTGCTCATTATGTGGCCCAGAAACCTCAACTGTCCCTTACTGATCCGAAACACAAGTGACCTTTTTGTTATGATTTTCTCACACCTCACATGCACTGCCCTTGGTAATTCTCAATATCCTTCTTCAGTGCCACATATCTGTTTTCTCAAGATTCATCTGTGAGGAAATGCTTTAACATTCATTGCCATTTAGGAGGAGACATATTACCTAGCTGCATAGATCTTACTTGCTTTCTTCGAATTATTGTTTCAGCCTTCCAAATAGACAAAAAGTTCTACACAGATGAAACTGTTGTCGCTGATGTGCACGAGTGACACCACTCGCCTGATAAAACGTTGTCTAAGGACGGTATTTATACGTTCAGGCCCTGATGGCAAATAAGTTTAAAATTATCAAAATAGTACTGTTTACATATGCACAATCTTTCATTTGTATCCTAATCAAAAGTGTAAATGCGAGCCTAGTACTTTTGGGGATCGTTTGTACCAATTTCAATGAGAAAACATTGGTTCGCCTAATAAAGCATTGGTTTGCCAGTAAAGCATTTCAATTTCTAAAGAACGTGGGGACCGCTAAGCAAGTCTTCATATAACACAATATAATATAATATAATATGTAAAAAAATTTCATTATATTCCGGGTAACATTTATTTTACTCTTAAGGCAAATATAACCGACTTTAAATTAAATTTATTGAATTATTCATACTTTATAAAGTTCTCTTTGTTGAAAATCCAATATTTTTTTTCGCTTTAAAGAACGAAAAATGTCAATTTGGTATATTTCACCAAATGTCTTCTCGTGTGAATATAGATTTTCATGCGCATATGAGATTCCGTTACACACACACGAATATATATATGTGTGTGTGTGTGTGTGTGTGTGTGTGTGTGTGTGTGTGTGTGTAAGTAAAAATGTCGAGAAAGTCAATATTGTATGACAAAGCAAGAGACTGCTTTCAGAAATGTTCCAGACAATGGCTGTAAATTAGGGTTTGGTTGAAAACACGTGTTTTCCGGTTTCATTTTAAGTATTTACTCATTCTGTTGAAAAATAAATAAATCATAAATTTATATACGCATTTCAAATCATATGGCAAAATAGCGCTTTATTAGACATAATAAACACGGGATACTGACTCATTTGTTAAAAAGTATCATTAAACAACGTGAATAAAACCTTCTTACCAATGGAATATGTAGGGAATGAGGCTGATTCGACTCTGTGGATGTAGGAGGAACAGAGCAGGTGGCACAAATGTTCGTTAGGAGTAGCATAAGTTTTGTGACGTTGATTCTGTGGAAAAGGAGTCTACGGATAGAAAATAAATCTTTCCCTTACAAGACAACGTAATTTTATACTCTAAAATGGCTGGAAAGTGAAGTTTGAACAGCTCCAGCCCAGATATGGCCGCAATATTCCATTTTTAGTCTGATCTTGCAAAGATTATGCATGCCAAGAGGTGTCAGGTACTTTTTGGAAACTACCATTTTTCGAGCATTAAAGTCTGGCTCAAGGTTTATATATTGGTGCACTTGGTTACGATCGAACTTACTACACTATCTTCTGTCCTCTAAATCGTTTACCGCCTATTGTTTTATGACAGTTGGCTCACCATCCCTGAGAAAAATTCATTTATCTGGTAATTTCCATTAGTTTAATTTTATTTATTTGTTTATTGTAATTTTTCACTTTCACAAAGCCAAGCAAAGGTAAAAATGTATTAAATGCGAAACATCCCTTATTATTTTTAATTAAGATTAAAATCTAGCGAATCAAGAAAATTTGGCAAGTTTTTAAAATAAAATAATAATTTTAAACTTCGGCCAAAAATCCATTTATCCGTATTAAGCCGATCGGCTTCATGCAAAATTAATTTAGTAAGTGATAATTATTTTTAGGACATTGTCAGCCGATACAGATTAAATTTTATCTAATTGCCTTTTTTGTTAAAATATGGAATCGTAGCTGTTGTTAAATTATGATTTTAAACTCGTTAATTTTTCACAATATTATTTGGTGATTATCACTGGTGTCATGTGACAACAAGTCTCCACACCAGTACACTATATTCTTCAATATCCTTCTGTTTTTTTTTTATTATTTGTTTGTTATTTTTTGCTTTGGGGGGTGGGGTGGGGGGTATGCCACCTGCTAAGATCTTTTCGACCAGACCCCGAGAAATGAACTCAAGTAAGATTGCAAATACATGTATTCTGTTGATATAAAATTCCGATGTTAAGTGCTACTTAACATCTACACTGTTTATATTCATTTTACATTGAAAATATATATCTTACCAGTGTCGATTCTTTAGGTAAGTGACGTCTTGATGTTATCGACGTGGGGTTGTCGGTCCCACCGTGCGGCAACTTCGGAGCGAGAAGCAACGCCTGATATTGTTAGTTATACTCAGACCGCATCACGTTGAAACACCGGTTCCCGTACGATCACCGAAGTTAAGCAACGTCTGTCTTGGGCAGTACCTAGATGAGAGTCCGCTTGGGTATACCAGATGCTGTATTCTTGTGTATAGGATGAAATGGCCAGAAATTTTTAATCAGACAACCGAGTTTCAAACATAAATTATTTTCATATGCAACAAATTAATAAGAAAAAAACAATTTCTGCTGAAGCTTTTTTTTTTTTTTTGCTTTCACTATTTTAATGGGTTAATATATCTCAATATTTTACTTAATATTCAAGGGGGCATGGTATTGTAATGGATGGACTCCGAGAGCCGTGTTCGAATTCAAGTCGAATCCATTACATTCACTTACGTGCTAATACTCTTAGGAAAGGTATGAATCCTCTTCTCCCTCCAGCTATTTAACCCATAGCAGGACAGACTGGGTTCTATAGCCTTGGATGGCAGAAAGAAATGGCAATCTACTGCGGGAAAAATCTGCCTCGTCAGTCATGTATACAAAGATATATGATCGCCTAAGCGTGTATCACGCATGGCACATAACTGACTGAATATCCAGTCAACAAGCCTGTCTCTGTATGTCTTTCGTCAGTCTATATTCCACCCACTCTCTCTCACACAGTCTCTCTCTCTCTCTCTCTCTCTCTCTCTCTCTCTCTCTCTCTCTCTCTCTCTCTCTCTCCATTACCTGGTTGTCTGTGAATTTTTCTCTAACTTTCTGACCTCCTACATTTCTATTTTTACATCTTTTTCTTCACTCTTACTTTTCCCTAACCCTAACCCACTTAACATTATGCAGTTTTCTCGGTCAGAAAGCATAAATAACCCCTGCTCAGAAAAACTGGAAATCGGACAGATTTTCTTCGTAAAATAAAGCGAGTTATGGTCGTACATATAAAAAAAAGCAAACACTATCTGCGCATGCGTCAAATTGCACAGTTCCCATGACTTTCAGAATTTCAAACAATACAGATTGAAACGTGGCCCAGGCTGCTAGGAGATGGCTGTTTTTTTTTATACAGTCACCATCTTTAGACTGGTTGCCAACTAATGTTTAAAAGCCCAGTCTGCTCTGCTATTTAACCCATAGTTGGGTGCTGGAAAAGTTATTTCTCTCTCGGCACTCATACAAACAAATAGGATAAGACTGCAGACGCCACAATACTGTCATTCAGTTTCAAATCAATCAGATTTTTCTTAATTCAGTACTTCTGGTTATACAGTCCCGGCTATTTATAAGTTACAATATATAGAGAGAATCAAACTTCTGATATTAAAAATCATTTCGCCCCGAGCAATTCGATAAAATTTACTTGGATGCAAGGATTTGCTGAAGGGGATAAAGAGAGAGGGGGGGGGATAACAAAAGACAAGTTTTCAACGAGAAAGATGTCTTACATTATTTACATTATTCGGACTGTTATCCTCATCTTCATTGCCATATTCACAACGTTTCGGTCGTTGTACACTCCGGCCTTCTTCAGATGATTGGGAATTTCGAACCGAACCCTTTATTTCGTCCATGGGGGTAGATGGTTCTAGTTCCACGTGCTATACCTCTTCCGGATGTCTCAGTTATTTCCCTTTAACTCAACTCTCCAAGTTTTTGGTTCAAAGCACGGTGGATTAATGGATAGCAGCTCAGATTTAGGAATCAGAGAGCCGAGTTCGAATTCTAGTCGAATCCATTACATTCACTTACGTGCTTGGGAAAGATATGAATCCTCTTCTTCTCCCCCCCCCCCGGGCTATGAGTAAATAGCAAAACAGACCTGGTTCTATAGCCTTGAGTGACAACTGGTCTAACGCAGAAAAAATGGCATCCTACTGCGGACAAAATCTGCCTCGTCACTCATGTAACGAAAGATACATGATCGCCTAAATGTGTAACACGCATAGCACATAAGTGACTGATTGTTGTGGCCTGGTATTGATCTCACAATTCTTTGGGTCTAACCACTGGATCTAACCAACGTCTTTATCCACTGGGCTATGCGCCCTTGACAAAGATGTCGATTGGCATTGTATTTAAATTTTTGAAGATCGTAGTTGACAGGAAAGCAAGAAACCGGAAGAAGGTCCGGCAAACAAGAAGTGCGAGAGAGGCAAACTATTAGCATAGAACTTACGGTTACAACTAGCAACTTCAGCAATGAAATGATGAGGCCTGACTGCTAATCTAGTACTGCACTTAAATTAATGAAGTCGAGGTAGCAAAGAGGAAAGCTAATTACGATAATTACTATGAAAATATTTAGAGAAAAACCACAGGGAAGATACATTACTGCGGTGGGAAATTGACTGAAGCAGAGATGCCAGTTCAGTACTAATAACGTTGCAGATTTTTCTTTGGATTTTGTCAAGAATCTTAAGATATACAGTAGAAGCAACAGACCTGATGTGGCAGAAATATTTGATCCGCGGACGAATAGTTGACTTATAAATTTTGCAAGACAGATTCAGACGAGAAAAATTTTCTAGCACGACATAGTATTTATATATCCGATTAATTTTAGAATGAAATCAAGTGTTATTTCTTAGAAAACGTGTAAATCTGACGAGTATCCTCATCAACATCCGAAATGAACATAGAACTGAATTACTTATTTATGCCTGTTACGATTTCAGATTAAAGTCTTGTAACGGTAAAGACGTTAGCAAGAATAGTTGTGTGGGCATTTATAGAAGCGTCTTTCAGAAAATATTTCCCAGGTTTTCGTTTCGGATAATTTTCTAGTTTTAAAAAATGCTAGCATCATTAGTAAATTACGTGGTTTAGGTCATCAAGCCATGACAAAATGTTTCCCCTGGCACTAACATCAATAAATTGTCCATATTTTTAATCGGGATTTTACGCCGTTTCCCGATATTTTTCCTTCCAGAATTATTACTTTTTCATTTATTATTTTTTTTTTACGTTTTTATACTGGGCTAATGTGTTATTGGAATGTCGGCCAATCAAGAAGTAGAGACTGAAATAAACCGAAAGACGGCAGATTTCGTTGAGCGAAATAACGATAAAAGTTTCTTTGAAAAAAAAAAAAAAAAAACTCAATGGCGTTGCACGTAAAGTCATGACCTCATTTCGCAAATGCTACATTCTTAAATATGATTTCTTTTGGATTTTTTTTAGAAGCAACTTTTAATATATTTCGTCACTTCACGGGAAAAATGATCAGATATTTTCAAAAGTATGTTACTGTTATTGCTTCCCATTTTGGGATCCATTGTAATCACTCTCTGGATTTCTGGGATGAAGAGTTATTATTTACACTCGTGCTATTATCCTCATCGTTGTTGTTATTATCACAACGTTTCGTCTATTGCGTCTCTCGCCTGTTGTAGATAAGCTTTCGTTTCGATTTCTGTGATATTGCGTTTTTTCATCATTTCCTCCTGCTCAGTTATTGCTTGACTTGTTTCCGCCGGATCTACGTATACACTACCCTACACAAGGATTGAATTCAAAATAAACTAGTGAATTAAAATTTTGGTTCGTGAATTAAGTAACATAGTAATCGTGATATCTGTCCTCCTATTGGAGAGTCAGTGCTGGACGATTTCCTCAAAGATAAAGAGGAAATTTGAAGCAACAGAAATTTGGTTCTACAGAAAGATGTTGGTGATACCGTGGACATGTGAGTAACGACTAAGTTTTGGAGAAAATGAAAACAAAAAGGAAACTAATACTTAACATCAGGAAGAGACAGTTGAGGTTATTAGGATACATATTGAGGAAAGAGGGCTTGGAAAATCTGATACTCACAGGACAGATAGAGGGTAAAAGGGACAGAGGACAACAGCGCATAACATATTAATGACCTTCATTAAATGCATGTTGGAACATGGCTTAGAAGATATAACAGAAAGACAAAGTTTATTAAGAGTTACAAGGGACGGAGAGTTGTGGAGAGCCTACGTCCGGAATGGAGACGGAACATAAATTGAGCAGCATTAGATTCGTTATCTGGATCGAAAATTACATGAAGTAGGCCGGAGAGCACAACCACCAAAAGGTTGGGATAAGGATAAAAAAGATGAGGACAATAGTCCGATGCTTTCATCCCAGCAAGAAAATCCCTAGTTAAACCGCGTTCATCTCCTTGGTTCTCACCTGCTTGCTCAGCCGCTATAGACCACAGGAATCACTTCTTCTATCAGAGAGGGGCATGTCTGATTGTAACAGATGTCTCTTTGTCAGTGTACCCATACCCGACTCCCACCAGAACTCAACTGAGGCTCTCCTGAGAGATATATGCAGAACTCAATCGTTGGCCTCGGTCATCATTTCTAAATTAGACTCCCATAAGTCAAGTAGAGCCTTTTACGGGATACCAGCCATCGTCCTAAAGAAATATGTTTCTGAGCTAGCTTCAGTTCTCTCCAAACTCTGCAACAATTGTTTCGCTGCTTCCTACTTTCCAGCTTGTTCGAAGTCCTTGTTTTTAAGAACTCTGGGGAACCTTCTGGCCCTTCTAACTACCTCCCTTTCAGCAATCTTCGAGGCTTTAATCAATGCCGAAGTGGTTAAACAACTTACCTCTCACGATTTACTCTCTGACAAACAATATGGATTCTATTTTGCCCGGTCTACCGCTGATGTGCTTAAAACCATAACTGAATATGTATATCAAGCTCTTGATAATAACGTCGAAGCTCGAGCTGTGGCTTTGGATATCTCGAAAGCGATTGACAGGGTTTGGCACGATGGTCTTCTATGTAAGCTTCAGGGTTACGATATTACAGGGCGATTATTTGGTTTAATCCAATCATTCCTATCAAATCGTGAAATGAAGGTCGTCCTGAACGGGTTCTCTTTCAATTCTTTCTATACGAACGCAGGAGTTCCCTAAGGCTCTATCCTGGGTGCTACAATGTTTCTGATCTTCAACAAAAACCTCCTGATGTCATCGGTTCTCAAATAGGCATCTATGCAGACGACATTACCATTTACTTCTGTCTCAATAGTAGATCCAGCAGCGCCGACAATGTTAAACTGTCCACTGCTCTTGAAAAGATCTCCAATCAGTGGTTAACTGGGACAGTAAATTGCTTTAATGCCTCCAAAACTACACCCTGTCTGAAGTTATTAAGCAAATCATATAGACTCCAGTAATTCAAATTTGGTTTAAAAGAAATTTTCAAATTTTAAACAATCAATTTAGATGTCAAAATATAGACTGAGTTCAAATTTTAGGTAGTATCAATATGTTTTATAGAAGTTATTTGATGTATTCTAAAAAACTGCCGTCTGAAGTTATTAGGCAAAACCAAATAATCACATTTTATTTCAATAAAAAGTTAATAAAATTATCAACAACTGATCAACAGCTATATTAGAACAAATAACAAACACATATAAGTCTTAGAATCCCTTACATTTGAATATAGTGACCCTTCTTCTTAATAACAGCTAGTAATCTATTATCCATTGATTTTGTTGTTTTACTTCAGCAGATTCAATTTCCAACATGGTAGTTTTAATTGCTTCGCATAGGTCAGCTTTGCTGTTATATTGTTTGCCACCTTTATATAATTTCATCTTCACATTTGACAATAGATTTTCGATCGGTTTCAGATCAATACCTGATGGTGGTCATTGGATTATCTTCTCTCCTGTAATTTTTTTATTCTCAAAGACTTCACGGGTAACCTTAGACACATCAGAAAGAGCATTGTTGTTCATAAATACACAATTCACTTAGAAACTGTGAGACTGGGACTTGTAACATGCAAAGAAAGTCTTGTTCATGAAATCGCAATATTTAGCACTGTTCAGTTTAACATCTTCGTCGATACCTGTTCAGTTTAACACCTTGTCAATAATGGTTGATCGACAATTCTAGCCCTAACACCATTGCCTTCTTGTTGCCTTCTTTTAGCCACAGGCACGTCAGAATTGGATAAAATCCATCCTTTGTTCCCATCCATTAGGACCATCTAATGTCACTCGAGATTCGTCCGTGAAAATTACTTTAGAAAAGTTAATTTTCATGCATTTCTTGGCCCAATTTTGACTTTATAAATATTTGCATTAGTGAGGTTTTCACAGATCCCAATTCACAGATTATTCTACACCATTTGTCGTTCTTGACTCCCTCAATTCCATCCTTTTCAAAGTGGTTTTCCAGCTTGGTCAAAAGTGGTTGTTTCGCTATCACTTCATTTTACGTTCATCTCAAGTAAGCAAATTCTTAAAGCATTTCCCTTGCTTCTAGTTCTCAACAGCCTCCTTTATCGTTCGATGATATCTGAGAACTCCTTTGATTTCTCCAATGTGGACATTCCCTTACTAAATATCTTTATTTTCTGCTTTCCAGCAGTTGTTAGATCCTCCCCATGTGATAACATATTTTATGGACAAAATGAAAAAAATAGTTTTTATTAGATTTCAGGCGTCTTTGAGCTAATATTAGTTTAATCTGTATATTAACTTCAGTCAGTCCATTTTCGTAAATTACAAATATCTTAAATACTATTTAAAATGGCAGAAAATTTAATTAAATATTTTACTGACGGTGGAAATGGAGGAGTCTAATTTTGATATTTTTCAAAACTTTTGAATTATTGACGTTTATTTGATTTGCATAATAACTTCAGACAAGCTATAAACTGCTCTCATTTAACTGACACAGAAAAACTTCCCCTACATCACCATGCTTGTTGCTTAACTCCTGGAGAGTGATTCACTGCACCTTCTTGGCCTCACGTTTTCCAATGACTTGATATGCAACAACTACATTGAATCAATAGCTTCATCTTCTGCAAGGAATGTCTGTTCAATGTGTCGTGCCAGAAGTTTTTTCCCGTCAGAGTCCATCTTACACATCTACAAATCTACCATTCGTACATGCATTGAATAGTGCTGCCATATCTCATCTGGTGCTCCTGTCATTCATCTCGAGGTTCTCGACAAAATTCAAAGAAGGATCTGCAATGTCCTGACTTCAGTCACTTTCTCATCGCCGTGACATGGCTTCCGTCTGTCTTTTCTACAAATATTTTTTATGGCAATTGCTATGATGGCATCTAGGTCCCACCCTTTTACTGTTTAAATAGTTAAATGCAATCGCCACTTCTACTCCAGCAGTTTCTTTTCTCGCACTTCCAGCCTGTGGAACTCTTACTTGCTTCCCTGATAAAACAAATACTTTGGGAATCAATTTAAAAAATTACCAGGGTCTGCCTCAAACAGTGGTATATATATATATATATATATATATATATATATATATATATATGTGTGTGTGTGTGTGTGTGTGTGTGTGTGTGTGTGTATGTTATATCTATACTTTTACTTTTTTCCTTCTTTCACTCGTTTCTACATAATTTACGCTTTTTGATTCTTCGTATGTCAAGTCTACTGAGTGATAGTTTTTATGTCCTGATGTTATAATATGCCATCAAGGCGCAGGAGTTCACGGCTCTCCACAGATTCCTTTTCGTTATTATCTGCGAATTCCTATTCTTTGGAAAAGTTGTGAAGTAGATTGCTGTTACCTTCTCGAGGATTTAGAATTCAGAGTTTTTCTTCTCTTAAACTAATTACCATCCCCACCCCCGCTAGAGAACTCAGTCTACTTTGCTATTTAACCCATATGGTGAGGTGGACTAGAGACGGTGTTGTACCTTCATCCAAAATGTTTTTGTTCGAAAGTGAACACAACAGATTTACACGGAATTTGAACCCCAACCGGTCAATTGCTCTTTCTGAATCGATGTCTGCTTCATTGCCAATACATCCTAAATGGTAAAGAGGATAAATTTTACTTTCATTTCATGCTTTTTATCTTAATGCTTTAGGCCGGTATACTTTAAGAGCGTTAAATCAAACAATGAAAATCGGAACTAGTGTTTATGGCCTGAGACTGTTGTGATAAAGTGCAGAGAGATGAAAGGAGAATTGGTCATTAATTTATTTCTTACTACGAGTCTATGTTTTGCTTTTATTTGAAAAAGATGGGAAAGACCAAAAAACGGCATCATGTCACGTGGTAGGCAGGAAATTATAATATTCACAACGTTATATTAGATTTAAATGATAATAATCTAGAAAATTCTTCTTATTTCTTATTTTGAAACTTCCTGCGTATATCACGATCACTTTCATTGTATCTTTCTCTGGCTAATCTCAACATAAACAAAATATTGTTATATAGAAACCGTTTGTAATGTGAAAAGATTCAGTTCGACTTAAAATAATATTCTACAAAATTTAGAATATTGCAATAAATGAAAGGATTAACTGTCTGTATTTCTGAGTAACTATTATATATATATATATATATATATATATATATATATATATATATATATATATATACACGTTCTTTTTATAGATACAAATATTTAAGTAAATGCTCTGTTTAAAATAAAAGTATTAACAGCATTTACCAGCCTGAATGCCGAGAAATTTTCATAGAAAATATGCGTCCTCCGACAGGAATCGAACTGTATTATTATATATATATATATATATATATATATATATATATATATATATATATATATATATATATATATATATATATATATATATATATATATATATATATATATATATATATATATATATATGTGTTGTCCTCATCTTTATTATATTCACGATGTTTCGAGTTTCTGGGAAACAAATATCTGGAGAATTTAGTTCCTAAAGGGAACTAACTGAAACTGAGATATACCTAAAATAGTTGAATTAGAACAATCTACCCACGTGGACTAAATAAAGGGTTTGGTTCGAAATTCCATACTATATCGTCTGAAGAAGGTTGGCGCGTACAAAGGCCGAAACGTTGTTAATATAGCAATAAAGGTGAGGACAACAATCCGAACGATGTAAATAGTGTAAATAATGAAAGCATTAAGTCGAAGATATACTGAAAAACTACTTAATTAATTTACGTTACGATATTTATAGGAAAAAATCGTATCACAGAAAGTTAGATTTGTTTAAATAAATATATTTCCTAATTTTTTATATCGAATTTTAGGAGAGAAAGATTATTAATCATTTTCTGGATATTCCTTTTTTTAGTATACAAGAAATGTCTGTTTATTTTTTCAAAGTTTGAATTGCGTTTGAAACGACCTCGCTTATTGGTTAAAAATATTAATGTGTGAATTTGAATTTGACGTTCGTGTGATCCTAATTTTGCACAGAATTGAAATCTCAGTCATACTACTTAAATCTATTGGATTTTTTCTGCAATTTTTAATTATATATATATATATATATATATATATATTAGCATTTGGGCAGCAACCTGACTTTAATACATGTTTTGATTTGATGTGCTGTTAATGTTTATAGTTATTTTTTTAATTGCATCCGAACAATTCTTTTCTTTATTGATGTTATTGATTGTAGAAATTGTCCAAACGTGTGTAGATCCAGAGAGCTTTGGACTAATCTGTTATTCAATTTTAAGGGGTTTAATTATACTACTATAACGCATGATGTATTTGTGGGTGCCTGGCTTTACGTATTTTTACATGTCGTTCTAGGCATCCGAGTTTGTAGCCTCCTGTCTAGGCATCCTGGTTGATAGCCTCCAGTCTAGGCATCCTAGTTTGTAGCCTCCAGTCTAGGCATCCTGGTTGATAGCCTCCAGTCTAGGCATCCTAGATTATAGCCTCCAGTCTAGGCATCCTGGTTGATAGCCTCCAGTCTAGGCATCCTGGTTGATAGCCTCCAGTCTAGGCATCCTAGTTTGTAGCCTACAGTCCAGGCATCCTGGTTGGTAGCCTCCAGTCTAGGCATCCTGGTTGATAGCCTCCAGTCTAGGCATCCTAGTTTGTAGCCTCCTGTCTAGGCATCCTGGTTGGTAGCCTCCAGTCTAGGCATCCTGGCTGGTAGTCTCCAGTCTAACCATCCTAGTTTATAGGCTCCGTTCTAGGTATCCTAGTTTGTAGCCTCCACCCTAGGCATCCTGGTTGATAGCCTCCAGTCTAGGCATCCTAGTTTGTAGCCTCCTGTCTAGGCATCCTGGTTGATAGCCTCCAGTCTAGGCATCCTAGTTTGTAGCCTACAGTCCAGGCATCCTGGTTGGTAGCCTCCAGTCTAAGCATCCTGGTTTATAGCCTCTGGTGTAGGCATCCTGGTTGGTAGCCTCCGGTCTAGGCATCCTGGCTGGTAGTCTCCAGTCTAACCATCCTAGTTTATAGGCTCCGTTCTAGGTATCCTGATTGGTAGCCTCCACCCTAGGCATCCTGGTTGGTAGCCTCCAGTCTAGGCATCCTGGTTGGTAGCCTACGGTGATTTTTGTTATTTGTATCGATCCGACTTCAACATTATTGAATATGATAATTTTATTTTTATTCGGTTGTTTTTATTTAATTTTGCAACTTTGGTCTTGTCATTAATGATAATTTGTATTTTATTGTTGTAATCATGTTTATTTAGAATAAATAATTATTATTCTTTTATGACTATTTTAAGATTTTTGTTAGGCTACAGTTGTAATTGTTGAGGTTGATACAGTTTTAAATTCATCTGCCTATAGGAAATCTTTTAAAGTTACATTAAATAAAAGATGTAAACATAATATTTCGATAGTTGATGTACCTGGATTTGTGATGTTCTTTAAAAACCCTTTATTTTGGCATCTCTTACTATTGTAACAGGTTACTTGCCCTGTTTAAATGTTTAATTGCGTGGGATTACAGGATAGTGATTAGGATTGACTACAAATTTGATAACTAGGAAAATTCTCAGGAGAATAGGGTGAAGTCAAAAAATGAAAAAAGAAGCGGGTAAATATTGTGTTTCAAATAATAAAACATGTTTTTTGAACAGTCCTATAAGAATTGAACCCACAATTAACTAAACAAGATTCAATAAAATTGAGTAAAGTCATGGATGCCAACTGTATCCACTTTCCATCGATAAGAAGACATGATTAATAAGTTGTGAGAATTTCTTGAGTCATGACAGTTTATTTACAAAACGTGTTTTCTTACAACCAGACAAAATTAAATTCGAAGGTTCTTTACATTAGGCTATCTGTACAAAACGAGAATGTCACAGAAAAGAATGATCGAAAATATCCTAAACAAAGATGAAAACATCTGATTTTTTGCTTATCCCTAAGGGTGGGATTTCTTTATAGTTGATCGCCCAAGAGCGCAACCATCTTTACAAAAAGATATCCAGGAAGATTCTTAACAAAGAAAGTACCATATGATGGTCATTTTCAACAGTTAAAATCTCTTGT